>JBANCZ010000805.1:0-28688 GCA_037040025.1 Sphaerogastrella javana | reverse complement strand
ATGCTTTTCATTCTTCCTTTAGCCCTTTGTTAAATCTACTGTTATTCGACATTCGAGCTTTTAACTCTACTTTTGCTTAACATTTAACTGTTAACTTTGCTGTTGTTTAACATTAGGATATTTTCTCTCTTCTGTTAGCTCTCTGTTAATTTTTGTCTCTGCAATAGCAATCTGTAATATTTAACATCGCATTGCTATCTTGCGCGCTTTTGACTCCGCTGTTATTTAACATTTAAATGTTAAATTGGCTGCTGGTAGATTTAGCCTATTCTGTCATCTCGCTGTTAAACTTAGGCATTGCTACATTTAACAGACAACGCTGTTAACACTGCTCGCTGTAAGCTCTCTGCTAATGTTAGGAACAGCTATTGCACTTTGTATTAACATTTAACATTTAAAACGAATTCTGTAAGTTTTGCTTTTATTAAACGCTTTTGACTCTGCTGTTAGCTCTCTGTTAAATTTGGGAGATTCTATTAGAACTAGTGTCAACACTGTTAACTCTACTGCTAATTTGCAAACTGTTAACTGGGCTGTTATTTAAGATCACACACACATATACACACAAAGAGACATTCCACTGAACTTTTTAAAATATATATATATTTATATATGTTTGTGTGTGTGTGTCTCATCTCGCAGATCGAATTGTTGCTTGCCACAATGTGTATTATCATAATAATGAATTTTGCATGTTTTCTTTCACATGTCAGTTTTTAGCCAAAAATAAATGTGTGTGCGAGTGTGTGTGTATGTACTTCCCCTCTGTTGCTTCAAGTGCGAAATGAAAACTCACACAGCAAAATAAAGAAGAAGAAGAAGAAGAAGAAGAAGAAGGAGGAGAAGAAGAAGAGGCCTTCACTTGTGATTTTAATTTATATATAGACTACTCAATGGGCATACGGCGAGCCAACAATTGTTCTAATTGCACAGCATATAAACATACAAAAACATACATACGTATACACTATACATACTATATATATATATATATATGTACTATATATGTAGCACTGTAAGCAGGTCAGACATTGTGGCCAATTAAGCGACTGGGCGTTAATCAGAAATCCATTGAACTTGAAAGACCCAGGCCATACGCCGTGTGAGTCGAATTTGAGTCTAAACGAATAGAGTTTGTTTATTCATTTGCACTTGCTTTTGGTTTTACAGGTGCCACTAAAGCGCGTGCAGAAACAGAATTCCCCCACGGTTAAAACAAATAAATATTCAGATTTATTAAAAACAAAAAAAAAAACAAAAAAACACAAAAAGAACACCAAAAAAAAAACGAATGCTTTTTTTGGCTATAAAACATTCGATTTCAATTTTTCACCTAATTCAATATTTCAAATTGTTGTGTGCTTCCTTCCTCTATGGCTGATTTATGCTATATATATTTGGCATAAATTTTTTGGCACTGCTTTTTGGCCACATTCGTTTAATTGCAATTTATGCACAATTACGTTATTGAAATTATTATGGCCATGTGTCCGCTGTGAACCGGATAAATAATCGTAAATTACCTGCTAATTAAGTTTAAATCTTTGCACTATAAATTTTCTTTTTTTTCGCCACGTGAAAAATATCAATGTTCTAGTAGTTTCTCTCTCTCTCTTTCTCTCTTTGCTATTTTTACGCCCAGAGCAAAATATAAGCAACATTTGTTCAAGCTTTAGCAATAACAGAGTCCTAAACTGTTAGTTAACAGTGAGCTTCAAATTGCGCTTGATCAATAACAGCAAACCTATTTTGGCTATGTTAATTGAACAGCGCAAAGCGACTAACTTAACAGCAGCGAAATGTTAGCTTAAGTCTTTACAGTGTGCTCTGTTAAATAACATAAGTACATAACATTTGTTGTTATAAAATTTTATTTTCTTCCATCTATTTCCCTTACTTACTTTATTTCTCCATCTTTTACTCCCTTTTCTCTCTCTCCACTCCCTCTATTTATTCTCTCACTTATCCTATCTTTACTCTCTCTTCACTCCCTCTATTTCTTCACTTACTTATCCCTCCTTACCTTCTTCTATTTCTCCACCTTCTTTCTAAATTACTTTTTTCAATTACTCCTCTTTCTACTCTACCTCCTTCTTTCTCTGCCTCTCTCTCTCTTTCTCTATCTCTCTCTCTCTCTCTCTCTTTTGTCTCTCTCTCTCTTTTTCATTCTCACTCATGCCTATACTCTCTCATTCTTCTACATCTGTTCCTATATTCTACAAAATTTGCATAGGTTCAATTTTGAAATTTCCGCGTTCATTTGGCTTAAATACTATGGTCATGGCGCATTTATCAGTTGGCTAAAACGAATGCAATGCTTGTACATTAGGCCAAGTTAATCGCATTGAAGCGCAGGACCAGGCCAACAGAGCGCTCACATTTGGCCAACATTTGAGGGCTTTTACACGCATTCAATGTCAACGCTATGCAAAATTATAAATGACAAGCACTTAAACAGAGAGAGAGAGAGAAAGAGAGGGAGGGAAAGAAGAGAGAGAGAGATAGAAAAATAGAGATATAGAGGGAAACAGAGGGAGAGAGACAGAAAGAGTGAATGTGACACAATGTAAGCGAGGTACAGATTGAGAGAGAATAACAGACTAAAAGAGATAGAGAGCGATAGAGAGGTACTTAGAGTGGTAGATTTCGACAGAGAGAGAGAGAGAGAGAGAGGAAGATAGAGAGAAAGAGAGAGAGACAGCTTATCAAATGCTGGCTTTTGTTTTTAATCACAATGCATTACACTGTACAACATGACAATGCGTAATATTGCGGCTTATGCGGCATTTCATTCTCTCTCTGTTTATGTGTGTGCGTGTGCGTGCAACAATTGCAACAAAATGCTGCAACTGCCAATGACAGCCACTAATTAGTCGCTCCAACTGAGAGCAGAGCATACAAAAATTTAATTAAATTTGTTGCAGTTGTTCCAGAGCGTTGCATGCAACACATGATTGACATTTTTCGTTGTTCGTTGTTCGTTTTGTAGTTCATTTTAATAAATGGAATTTATTTACACAAAAAATATATAATAAAAAATAAGAATTCGTAATAAATGCCAGACATATAAAACTAATTAGAGTGCGCGCATTTCTGTGGCAAGTTTAAGCTGTGGCTCTAATTAAATTTCGTTTGCTTTAATGAAAGCAAAGGCGAAAGAGAAAGAAAGAGAAAGAGGGAAGAAGAAGAAGAGAATGAAATAAAAAGAGAGAGAGAAAAAGCTCGTTCAATGGCCTTGCGCTTGAAAATCCAATGCAAACAGCAAAAACCCTACAAAAAATCACGAATTTTTCCAATTTTCTCAATTTTTTCAGATTTCTTTTTTTTAAACATTTTTTATAGCTTCTTTTGCTGGCTTTTTTTGTGGAATTTGGCAT
Organism: Sphaerogastrella javana; assembly: GCA_037040025.1. NCBI lineage: Eukaryota > Metazoa > Arthropoda > Insecta > Diptera > Drosophilidae > Sphaerogastrella > Sphaerogastrella javana. The sequence continues at coordinate 25,311 of JBANCZ010000805.1, read as the reverse complement.
TTTTATATCGTGCTGCGCATCTTTCAACGCCTCATTTTCTCGCACTTTATTGTACCAATTCTATTGGCCAAGTTAAGTACATAAAATTTGCTTTTCTTTTTTTTTTTGGTGTTTGATTTTTTTTTATTTTTTTATCAGACACATCGTAAACAATTTGAGTCTTCCGGCCTCCCGCATGACAGCAGCTCAATTAAGCATGAAATGAACTGAATCTCAGTTATCGGTTTCTCAATTTCTCAGTGTCTCAGTTTCGCAGTTTCTCAGTTTTCCAGTTTCTTATATTCGAACCCTTTTTAAGTTTTTTCGTCATGGAAAGACTCACATCTGAGTAGGGTTCAATCTTGTCGAACATTTAAATAAAACATTTCTAAGTTTAGTATGTAAGTAGCGCATGAAAAGGTATTCTATAGTACAATCATTATGCCTATATAAACATTGAAAGCCCAGCTTTATATCATATGCATTTTTTATCAAAAGGATCTGAAAAAACCATATAAAACATTTCACATTTGAACAACATAAAAAAAAAAGCAAAAAATTATGTAAATTGCAAAGGGTTTTTGTTTTACAGTGTAATGTGTCTATACATTACAAATTCATGACATGCCATTTAATTATGATACCCTGTAAATTGTTTCAAATTGTTCAATTGAGCATTACAAACAGCAAACTCAAATTCATTTATTATTTAAAAGATTTTTAAATGTATTTACTGTCATTTCGTTTTGTAGAATACTGATGCCTTTGCAGGGTATTTTGTGGTCTTGCTTTATGGCTTTTAAGCCACTCTTTAGCTTTTTATGGACTGTGACAGTTTGTCCACTTTTTGCTTCTTTCTTCATTTTTTATTGTTTTTTGTCAATTTGTAAATGGAAATGCCAGTCATTCATTTTTTGAAATTGTCACATTCATTGAACACACACACTCACACTCACACACACACACACCCTTACATACACCTATACACGCACCTGTAGAAAATTCCAGTTAGTGGCACCTGGAAAAGAACACGTCAGCTGCTTCTGCTGTCAATTTGAAGTGTTCTATCCATGATGAAACATGTGTAAAAATAACTAAAAAGAGAAACAAACCGCATAGAGAATTTCCCTATATAGAATCGTATGATACTATATAGAAATAATTACTCAATTAACGGGAATGCCAGTTCGTAGTATTGTCTGCTAAACAAATAACACACAAAAAAAGTGTTGGCTAACGTAAACAGATGCGAGGAGGGTAAAGCACCCATGCATACACCCACACATACAATCATACTCACTCACTCACTCACACTCACACATACTCATATACACTCACATATACTCATACTCTTTCACACTCTCCTTTATGGCTATAAAAACAACAAAAGAATGCCAAATTCCGGCTGCGTCATTGCCAATTTTCATCTGTTTTTCGCTTGGCCAGAAAAACTCAGACAAAAAAAAAACGCCAAAAAAATATATATATATATTAATATTAAAGCTAAAGATCATAACAAAACGCAAAAACAACAATAATGAGCATTTTTCCAGCTTATTTGTACCAAAAGATAACAAAATCAACAGCAAAAAAAAAAAAACAAAAATAAATGAAAAATATTTACGTTTTCGTACAAGAAAATTTCGGTTAGTGTTATTCATAAATTTTTTTTGGAAAAAATTGTATTTATATTCACAAGAAGTTTTTAATTGTTTGTCGGTAAAAACGAGGCTCATTAAATCCATCGACGCCTGTTGCCAATGCCATTTAATGGCTAAATGCTTTTCGCTTCTTGATTAACTTAAGGTATATGAAATATCCATCCCATCCCATTCCCTCCTCCGCCCCTTCTTTCCCTACTCCATCCCATTCACACTATGGTAAGCTGGCTTGATAAATTGACCGACTAATGCCCATCATAAAAGTGAGACACGCGCAAATGTTGTAAATATTTACATAGTCGAGGCGGAGTTTTTTATGCCTCACTGTTTGGGGCTGGCGCTGTTGCCACTGACTTTTGTATAAATAATAATCAAGAGGTAATCATAATCATAAATAATAATGGTGCAGCCCAACATAATTAAACAGCTGGATGTCTAGGCCAACGCCAACGCCAACGCACATTGTATGTGAAAAATTTCGGCTGCTTCTTTAACAAAATATTACTCAAATTGATACCCTCTATATAAGCTATTAAGCTGCGTTTATGTGGGCATGCATCACAAATCACATTGACCTTAAAATGGCAAAAATTTTAAAGCAGCAACGCACATTCCCATAATCTGCTTCATTTCGCTGTTCAAGCGAGACTGAAAACACAATGCAAGCTTTGCCAATGCTGTGCAAAAAATCCAACAGAGCGAACAAAGCAGATCGCAAAGCCTAGCAGAAAGTGAGAGTGCGAATGAGAGAGCGTGTTAATAGACGAATCCAAAGCAGAGAAAGAAATCAATGTATATGTGTGTGTTTGTGCTGGTGCGAACATAGCGGAACACACAGCCGGGCTCGCACTCTGCTCGCAGCGAATTTTGTGTGTAGAAGGATTAACGGAAACTGAGAGAGAGAGAGAGAGAGTGAGAGTGAGAGTGAGAGTGTATTTGAGAGAGCGCGTGTATACACATATGTATGTATGTGTATGTGTTGAAGTGAACAGAGCGGATCGTGAAATCGGGCTTAAGAAAAATAGAGAGAGACCAATTGAGGGAGCGCATAGAAAGACGATTGCAAAGCACAGAGTGCATTCTGTATGAATGTGTGTGCGTGCCTTGTGATACCCTATTTCGACGCTCTTAAAGCAAAACTTTGATTGAATTATTAAACTTGTGTAACCAGCATAAATACCCGCACTCTATCCTTTACATTTATGCACTGCCTACAGGGTATACAAATAAAATAAAAATAAAAGAAATTGAAATAAAAACAACACCGCAATTTATGCTGATTGCCGCTCTTGTTCTGGTTACTCTTCCCCTTCTTCTTGTTTTTGTTTTCATTGTTGTTTTTGTGCTCGTTCTTGTTGTTATTGCTTATGCTTATTTTCACTGTTGTTATTGTTGTTGTTGTTGTTATTGCTGCTGCTGTTGCTCAAATATTGTTTGAGCAAATATTTTAACGCTGCCTTGAGGCGAATGAAGCAACACTTTGTGTGTGTGTGTGTGTGTTGCCCCGCAAATTGTAATTATTATAATTATTATTGTTAGGCGTGAAAGTTCTTTAATGGCACTTTCACTTTTTCACAAACCTAACCTCAAGGCGATCCCCTTAACACACACACACACACACACACACACACACACACAAACACTCCTTATGCTTGCCTTTGGCACTGTGTTAAGATAATTTTTGGAAAATTTCGAGTGTGTGAGAATGTCTATGTGTGTGTGTGTGTGTGTTCGTGTGAGTGTGACTTTGTGTGTGTTTGTGTGGGCGTGGCTGCTTGAATTAGCGCATTCAAATTGTCGCCTCAAGTGTAAGGCAATTGAAGATGATTAGAGAGCGGGAAAGAGCAAGATAGAGAGAGAGAATGAGAGAGAGAGAGAGTGAGAAAGAGAGAGAATGAGAGAGCGAGAGGATAAAAGAGAGAAAGAGAGAGACAGAGAGAGAGAGAGAGAGAGAACGAGAGAGAGGGAGAGAAAACTAAGCATTTTCTATCCTCACAGTTATGGTACTTACATTCGAGCTAACAACAACACTAGACTACATGAAATTTGGAACTTGAAGCATTGCTCATCTGTAGAGCAAAGACCTTGTTCACGTGTGTGTTTAATTAAGTAGTTCGTTAGTTCGACCCAATTAGAAGGCAAAAACAACATTCGCCATGTTGATATATAGCCTATATATAGAGTGCATTCTGTGGTATACAATCTATTCATTCTGTGTTATTCGAATGTGTAGTTTGAATACATTTATAAACACCATGCATCATCATTTGCGATATGATGTTCTATAAGCAAATTCTAGCCACAATTTGACTGCAAATATTTGCGTTAACAAATCACAGCATTGTTATTTAATACAACCCACACTCACACACAAACACTTAGATTCACATACACTCACTCACACTCACGCACACTCATACACACTCACTCACACTCACACACTTGGTGTGTATTTAACGAACAGGCAACAGATTGTTAATATATTTTGGTATAGCACTTCCTTTTGCCATGGGCCAAAAGCCAACAACAAAACGAGATCCAAAATGTGGCCCAAATGACTTCCTGGCTTCTGTCAGTCATTCCGTCGCATTTTCAGCATATTTATTTTGATATTATTTTTTTTCTGTTGGATTTTGTTGTTGTTGTTGTTGTTGTGGTTGAATCAATGTTGTTCTTATTCAACTTATTATGCTTCTTCTGCTCTTTATTGTTGTAGCTTTGCTTAAATTAAGAAAACATTCAAACAACAGCAAAAACAAAAACACAATGTTTGTTCACGTGTGTACGTATGCGTGTATATGTGTGAGTGTGATTGTGTGTAAAGCAATTGTGTTATTTTAATTATTTCATTTGGCGAAGGAAATGCAAAAAGGAAAAGGCAAACCAAACAATTTTCCCCTCGTTTTTCTCTCTTCTTCTCTCTCTTTGTTTACCTTTCAACAATAAAAGTCAAATTCAATTGAAATTCTTAAAACAAATAAATCTCATGCAACTCTTGCTTTCGTTACGTTTCATTTCATCTTCTTCCTCTCTCTCTCTCCCTTTTCTCTCTCATCTCCCTTTTCTTCTATTTGTTATTGTTGTTGTAGTTTCTTTTGTTGTCGAATTGTTTTTAGTCACTTGCCAAGTGACAGCAATTATCGTTAATTAATTGCATTATTTAAGGCATTTTCTAAAATAATCGCATTGCATTTAATGAATGTATTAAATTTAACACACAATTGGCAAATGTTTTAGCTAATTAAGCGAGTGTAAATGGGCCTAATGACAGCTAACATGACCATTGAAAGATCTATAAATAATATAGCATATGGCATTTACCATAAATCATTATAATACTAATATAATTACAATCTAAATTCAGTATATATAATAATTATTAATAGCAACAAAAGAAAATTTATGACTATCGATAGTAAATATATTGCTGATCGAAAACTTTTCTTGAAGCCTAAAATTGATCAATATTCTTACGATCTCTCAAGAATTAAATCGATCAACTTTTAGTGCTTTAATATAAATTGAAATTGAAATATTCTAAATTATAATATTAATAATTATAAAAAAAAATATACTTATTAATCTATATAAGAAATAAGAAAGAAAAGAAAAAAAAAACCGATCAAATATATTCCCTGTATGCTTTTCGATTTTTCAAGCATAAATTAGGAAACTTTTAGAGCTTTAATTTTATATGAAATTATTAATATTAATATTAAATAAAATTGAGATTAAAATTGAAATTCATTTATTTAGAAATATGTTTCATATTATCTATAATGTCCAAATATAAAACATATATTAATATATTTATATTATATAATAATAATATAATATAATAGTGCATGATCTGTATGCTCTCTAATGTTTCGATAAAGCTTTAATATTTAATCATATTTAATTGGAAGTATCAGCAACATTTCTCTAAAAATTTATTCTAAATTATAAACATTTTATAATTTACAAATAAATGTCTTTATAGAATATGTTCAATAAATATTCTAAAGATATTCTATAATATTTTCAATTAAAGTATCATATTTAAGTGAAAGCTTTATACTTTCGTTAAATGTGGAAAGCTTGACATTTTGCTGTATGCTTCTGTCTCTCTCTTTCTTTGCTGTCTTTTGACAGTGAAGTTCATTATTTTAGAAACACAGAGCTGGGTCTATAAATATGACTTGGCTATCATTTGAGGCCACCTGATGCCAAAATCCCAATATCAATCTAAGCTCCAAAGTTATAAGTTATGTTTGTTTGCATGTTGTGCTCATTGTTGTTGTTGCTGATGCTGTTGTTTTTGTTGTTGTTGTTGTTGCATATGAGACGGCGCTAAATGCAAATGAATATTGGACGCAGGACGAGGCATGTGCGTGGCATGTGGCAAATTTATGAATGAGCATAAATTAACGAGACCCGGGCTGTCATAAATGTGACACAGCGAAAGCAAAGTCCACAGACGTGCAGACATTTTGAGAGAGAGACAGACAGACAGACGGAGAGACAGCCAGCCCGACTGAGTGAACTGTGAGGGCACACACATTGTGTTAAATATTTTCAAGTGAAGAACAAACAGCGAAAAATGCTTACAAACAAGAACAAGGTTTGTATTTTTTTCGTTTTTTTTTTAATTTGTTTTGTTTTTTTTTTCTTTTCTTCTTTTTTTAGCGTTTTTTATGACATTTTTGGATTTTTTGTGGGGCATTTTTAGTGTCAAGTTTTGTCATTAAATGACTGAAAGACGTCGCCCGCTGCGTATACGTTATTTGAATAAAAATTTCGTCCTGGCATTTGCCTCTTTCTTTTTCGTGTCCTTTTTAATTGAAATTCAAGCATTACCAATGCGCCACTTCCATACAATTGTTGTTATTGTTCTCGTTGTTTTTTTTTATTGCCTTTTTCCCTTGTTCTTTTTTTATTCCAAGCCTTTCCTCCATTGCTTTCATTAGGGTCAAAATTGTGTTTACAAACATTTGCATAAAGTTTCGAGAGAGAACGAATGAAAGAGTGGAAAAAAGCAAATCTACTGCCGATAGAGCAACATGAATAAAGCTCTACAATTTTGCATATTGAAGTTTATCGATATTCCCTCATAAATATATCCATATATATTCTGCATACGCTCTGCGAGCTCTGGGAATATCATATGCATTATGACAGATGCTGCCACAAAAAAGAAACCTTGAGTTGCATTCTATTCAATTTTTTTTGTATCTTGAATTTTTGGCAACGGCATTTGCACAATTGCAACATACTAAATTATGTTATAAATAATTGCATAAACAAAGACTCGAATAAAGCAAATGGCCATAAATAGTGCATAAACAAATCCAAAGCGTCGGACATACAGTTCGCATCAAAGATAAATAAACTATTCAGACATTTATAGAAATATACTTAAATATATCAATTTTGAGATTTTCATCAATAGAAAAGTTTAGAATCAAATGAATATATTAATATGTAACATACATTAATAAATTCATTGAATAATATTCATAATTTTTAGTCAATTTTTAATAAATTTATTAAATATGTATTGAATATTATTAACGTTTATATTATTATATACTTTCTAATTGACCTTATTTTGAAGGCGACAAAATAAATTTGGATGATTAAATGAAAAATGTCTATTTTATTTCTTTCTTTAAAGAAAGTATTTAAAATATAAGTTCAAGAAATATTATGTATTAATTTCATAGTTAAATTTATTATAAAATAAATTTATAAAAAATGTTTAATAAAGATAATATTTTTTGTTTAATTATTTAAAAGTCTATAGCATTTAAATATTTTAAAAATTTGAAATCTAAAGAGTTCATAATAAAACATAAACTAATATAACACAATCCACATAGAATAACAAAATGAGTCTTAAAATTTTTTAAAATATTTTTTATAAATATTCATAAATATTTATACTAATAAATATATATTTATTGTAATATTTACTTCAATAATTGCAGAAAATATGCAATAATTTCCAAACACTTTTTTGCACTTTCGTGTTACGATTTTTGAACAAATCCAAAAACTGTTAGAACGCACGCAACGAACTTGATTTAATATTTCTTATAAATTTGTTCTTTTTTTAGGATTTTTGGTTTTGCTTTTTGGGTGTATTCAGAAGAACCGTTAACGTCTAGAATCCTTTGCAGACTGTTTGAAATGTTGCCTGGCGTTTGCTTTATCAAAGCCCAAAAAACTCAACACACCTTGACGATTGTAAAAAGCGAAAACCGACAGACACACACACATACACACTCACACACATGCACGAACACTCACACACACAAATAATGAGAGAATGCACGAGAGAGCTGAGTAGACACGACTTACCCGGGGCCAATACGAGCGTAGGCGCCTTAGCAACATACACCATAGTGTGCGAAAGCGAGAGCGAGCCAAACGCTTGGCAACATTATGAGTCTGGCAACATTGTTGCGTGCGTGTGTGTTAGCAACAAACTGTTGAATTTTGTGTTGCCCGCATTGAGGTTGCCAAGCATTTTGTAAACAAAAACAAAGGCAAGCATAGACTCAACTCGAGCCGCTCTCGCTCTCGTTCTCGCTCTCAGTCTCTCATGCACACACACACGTACACATGCACAAGCACACATACTCCATCTCCTTCGTAAAGAGAGTGATATTGAGCTTTATAAGACAGTGGGATGGGGTTGCGTAGAGTTGTAGCAGCAGAGGAAGCGCGCCTTTCCTTTTGTTTTTGCTTTTGCTTTTGCTTTTCCTATTGCTTTTGCTTTTGCTTTTTATCTGCCATGCAAAGTGTAAAAATACAAATGAACATAATGCGCAAAATGATTTCCGTTTAGAATGCTCAACTTTCTACGGCTGATTCTATGAGCTCCATACACATATATACATATATATATATATATATATTTCTGTGTGTCTCTCTCTACATGTGTCTCTGTGTTTGTGTGTGTGCTTTTAATTGTAATCCCCTTGGGGGCTTTGGCTTTCAATGTTTTATCAGCATGCAATATTATAATTCTACAAAAGAAAAAAAATAAATAAATAAAAATAAAAGTGAGAGGAAATGTGAAAAAGTACGAGAACTTTTTGGCTGCTTTATGGCGTTTGGCCTTTGGGGCTAAGCTTAAACTGTGTGTGTGTGTGTGTGTTTGAGTGGGCGTGCATGTCTGCCTATGTTCGTGTATGTGTCTGCGTATGTGTATGTGTGTGTGTGTGTGTGTGTGTGTGTGTGTGTGTGTGTGCTCGTCAGGCAATGTCAAGTGCGGCCCATGCCTTGCTGCGCACTACAGCAGCTGTTGTTATGTATACCCTGTAAACCAGTACAGACTGTAAAGAAGGGCGCGCAAGACTAATTAATTAATTAATTATTTGTTTGAATATGTAAACAAAAATTTAATTTAATAAGATATATGTCATCTTAAGATTAAATACTTGTATTTATCATAATTTTTTTTAATAGTATTATGATTGTATTATGATTAATTTGATTCTATGATAATCTAATGATTTCATTTTGTAGCTCAAAATTTTTTAAAATATTCTTAAAAAATTTTAAGAATTCATTGATATATTTTATAGCATGCTAAGCTTATATTCTTTAATTATAATTTACTTTTTGAAATTTTTGTTCTATCATTATTATTTAAAAAATAAGTCAAAACATTTGCATTTCACATCCGTTTATCTTTCAAAATGTCATAATTATTTGTAAAAAAAACCTTAAAAAAATTCTTTGAATTTATAAATTGCATAGTAAACTGAAATACTTTTATATAATTTTTTACTTATTATTATTATTTTATTTCATTATAATAATATAAATAAACTAGAATATTTGTGTTTCAAGTTTCATTGTTCAAAATTCCATAAATTATTTTTAAAAATAATATAAAATCTTATTTTTAATTTATATATTATTTGATTTAATTTATTTATATAATATATACCTTACTTTATTCAAAATATATTTTTATTTAATATATTTTATTCGAAAATAAATTTAAACAAATTATTAATAAATATACCATCATGAAAATGTTTTAGATCGTTTGTTTTTCAGGCACTCTCTACCCTAGCGCACTCATAGCGTGTGGCTCATTCATTTTTCATACACACATTTTTTTTATACAATTTTGTTGTTGTTTTTTGGTAAAGGTTTTCTTACAAGTATTACGCATGGGTTTTTGACTACGTTTGTGCCAGGATTTATGTCTAAGCCTTTAAAGTTAATTGTTTCTGACTTTGGTTTGGACTGTTTGCATGAATGTGTATAAACCTTTGTGTGACAAGTGTGTATGTGTGTGAGAGTGTCTGTGTGTGTGTATGTGTGTGTGTATTTGTGACCATGAGTTACTTTTCGGGCTGGCTAAAAAAAGAGTCCATTATATAATTGCTTTGACATTGAGCATAGTCAGACAGTCCCTAGTCTCTCTCTCTCTCTCTCATTCTCTGTCTGTCTGTCTCTCTCATTCTCTGTTTGTCTCTTGCAGCGGAAATTACAAATTTACACAGAACAACAATAAAAACAACAACAATATTGTTGCCAGCATAAATCCAGATATATATATTTACAGCTCTTCTCAACTATGAAATCTGGCTATAAATTTCCGTTCCTAATGCGGCCCGCTTATCGCTCAATTGGACGGAGACTAAGCAGCTTTTAGCGGGAATAACGCCAGGGCATAATCTGGCCGAAACTACAGCGGAAATCATTGTTTAGAACATGCTACTTATATATATATATTAAAATTTCATTAAATAGTGAATAAATGGCCCTAGTATAGAGCATATCTAAATGTTTACAAACGAAAAGTAGCAATAGAAAAATCCCAAAATAAATTCCAAAATAAAAAATTATAATATATAAACAAATATATAGTATAAATATAACAATGTTAATAGACCCTTTTGGGTTTTTTAAGCACAGGGTCTAAAAATGTTCGCTTTAAATAATGTTATTAAGTTTAACTAAGAGCACTTTAAATACTTTTACACAAAATTCAAATTTAAATTTTCTGCATTTCTGCTTTTCGTTGTTTTATCTGATTTCTAGAGTATTAGAAACATTTAAATGTGTAAATATGTTAATTTTTTTTGTGGGTAGCATGAATAAAACATAAAATATGTAAAAAAACACAAAAAGTAAAAAAAAAAAATGAATAACATTCAAATCAAAATAAATAAGTGCACAGTTTTTTTTAGTCATTCAAATGCGAAAACCAGCCAAAATCGAAAACTCAAAGTTGATCGAAGGGTAAAAGGAGGCGGCAGTGAGCCAAAGAGAAAGTGAGTAAAAAAGTGAGAGGGGGAGAAGAGTGCGATAGAGGGCGCCACAAAATAAAATCAATTGTGAGAATTTATTGCGTTCGAATGCCTATAAAGCACACCTACACACAAAGAGAGGGAGAGAGAAAGTCAAAGAGAGAGGGAGAGGGAGGGAGTCAGAGAGAAAGAGAGAGAAAGGGAGTCAGAGAGAAAGAGAGAGAGGTTGAGAGATATAAAACACAATACGGTATAAAGGAATGCTGCATATTTGGAGCATATTAAGTAAAAAGTTTTCTCCCTTATTGCGGCTGAAGGCGTGTTCCGGCAAACGTTTTCGCTTCTTTATTATGCAGCAGGCAATCAATCAAATAGAAATTGAAGAGTTTTCGAATTAGATTGAAGTTTACTAAAATACATTCTATAATAATATTAACTTTATCAAATATATATTTATTCGTATTTACTTGCCTTCCTCTTTAAACGCACTTTCTTCTTCTTTCTTTTGTTGTTTAGAATCTCAGCTCGTTTACAATGGCTTTATCATCGCGCAAACTTATTGAAAGCTGCCGCAGCTTTTTTCGCCTGTCCCTAAGCTTTATTTATTGTTGTTTGCATTGCATTAAACGTTTTCGTTTTCGTTTTCGTTTTCATTTTTGTTATCGTTTTCCATTCTTCTTTTATTCTTTTCAATTTCATTTTTCTCTTTTTTCTATGACTTTTGGACAGAATTAAAGCTAAAATTGACTTTTGTGATGCAGCTTCAATCTTAAATCAAGCAAATCTAATTAATTAATATGCAAACAATTCGGCAAATAAATGTTTAACCACTTAAGCCAAAGGCACAAAGCAAACACCGCACACGCCGTCCTCACCGTCCTCACCGTCCTCACCGCCCCACCGCCCACACCGCACTGCGGACAAACAAAGCGCCAATTGACTAAGTAAGCGAGCAGCAAAGAACAGAGCGAAAATCAAAGAAAGAAAGAGAGAGAGAGAGAGAGTGAGCGCGTGATTGGGAGAGGAGATTGGGAGAGTGAGAGCGAGAGCGAGGCGTATTGAACTACTCAAAAGGGAGCAGCGAATGATTTACTTGAATTACCTAATGAGAGAGGCAGTTCTGTTGATGCTTAGCAATTGGATTAGTTGCCCATAGAGATGAGCAATTAAATATATCAATTATTAATATAAATAAGTAAGTAAATATAAATGAAATAATATAAAATAAATTAATTCAAATTAATTAAATAATTTGCAACAAATTTTAAAAATAAACCAATACTAAATTGCAATTTTCTTATAAATAATTTTATTTAATTACAATAAAATAAATCTTTGAAAATAAAAAATATTGCAGCAATATTTTCAATTAATTTGCCTCATTTAATATACATCACAGAATCTAAAAATTAATAGAAATTATGGAAATGTATTTTATTGTTTGTACAATAATGTCTTGGCAAGTAAACTTCATGATCGCATTTAATTACAATCGATATTTACAATCAATGCCGTACACTAATAATAATCGATATGTGACACATTGATCTCTACGTGATTCATCGCTCTGAATGAAAAAAAGAACACGTTACGATCTGCTCATCTCTAACGACGCAACTCTAGGAGCCGCAGCTGTCCTAACTACAGTTACTTCACTCTAGCGCTCTCTGGCTCTTTTTTTCTATCGCTCCCCCGCTCTCTCGTTCTTTCGCTCTATCTTTCCTTCGCTCTCTCCCTATTACTATACGTTTTGTTTGTTTGTTTGCAGCATAATTGAGGCTGTGCTATCGCTGAGAGTGGAGTACGTGTTCGCAACTTGGACAATGCAGAAATAAATTAAGTTAATTGCTTTGCATTAATTAGGCGTTGCTGAAGGGCCAATTGAAAAATTCATGGAATTCGCACAATACAAAACGAAGACAAAAACAAAAGGATTTTCGTTAAACGAAACAGAAAATAAAATCAAACGATGAGAATAGAAGAAAAATCTAAAGCCCAAATGCAACAAAATATTTTTTAAGAGGCATTTTCTGTGGTGAGGAAAAGCCATTTGTTTTCACATTGCTGGCATTTTCAATTTAACGCTTTGACAATTTGTAAATCAAGCGACAACAACAAAAACAAGAACAACAAAAACAGCAGCAACAACAACAACAGCAGCAACAACAACAACAAATTTTAACCCACACTTAAAACTGACCAGATCTATTTTCTCTTGTTTATTCACTTTGTCTCTCTCTCTCACTCACCCTCTCTTTCTCTCTCTTCCACTCCCTCTCTCACTCTGTTTGGTTTTTCGCTCTGTTCCAAATAACAGCACGTACATAAATCAACATTTTGTCCGCTGTTAAAGCTTGAACTATTGACACTTGGTCTCTCGGACTCGAACCCAGCGACAAATTGAGCCTGACAAGTTCCTCGATTGCCGAATTCGCCGCATGCATGTTTAACACTGTGTGAAACACCCTGTAAATGCAAGCGAAGCGAAAAGAGTGTATGATTAATAGAACGTAAGGAAGACAAGAAGATAAAATAAAAATAAATTGAAGCTAAAAAAGCATACGAAAAAGGAACGAGAAGAATATATTAAAAGGAAATGCCATTAATGATATAAGAATAAACATAGAGAGCAGCTTTAAAGCTTTTTCTCTTCACATAATTGGCTTTCTGTGTTTACAGAGTATCTGTTAGTCCAGCAATTAAAATGTAGTTCTATATTTTTTTGTCAGCGAATTGGATTTTTGTGTTGACAACTAGTAACGAGTGCAGCCTGTGGGCCACCATTTAACATTACAAGCGATTGCACACACACACACACACAATCACACACACACAAACACATACACAAACACACATATACATGTACATTGTTTAGCGCTATTTGATAGCCTTCAATTGTAAACCGCAAAAAATATATATATATGTATATGTATGTATGAATAAAAATAAAGAAAATAATGGAAATGAAAATGGCAGCTGTTACTTTGACTGGCATTATACAGTTTTCATTCACATTGAGTGCATTGTGAATGGCATTTGTGTATATATGTATGTAGTTGTGTGTGTGTTTGTGTTTGTGTTTGTGTTTGTGTTCATTTAAATTGGTGTGCAATTTTAGTAACTGCTGCATAAATATTTATTACCCATGAAACAACTGGGGCTGTGTTTGTGTTTGTTATCTATGCAATTAATATCAATTGTTGAACATTTTGTGCAGATTTAATATACGATAATTCGCTTGATTTACTCAAGAGCTTTTCTCCCTTTCTCTTTCTCTCTCTCTCTCTTTGTCTCTTTCTGTCTCTCTCTCTCAGGCTGTCACTTTCTGCCTATCATCGTAGTATATACACTCTATTCGCCTTGACTGTTTTGCATGCACAGTTTCATCCTCTTCCTTTTCTTCTTATCGTTCGTTTTTCTGCTTACTAACGCTGCCATTGCAATAGCTCTCTTACTCTCGCTTTCGTTAAGCTTCTGTACTCTTCACTTTGCCTCTGTGCTCTCCGCTCAGCCTTTGTGCTCTTCGACTGTTGCTGCTGCTGCTGCTGCTGCTACTGCTATCGTTGCTACTATGGCTGCTGTTGTAGCTTTTGCTTTTGCTGCTTCTTTTGCTGTTGTTGCTTTTTCTGTTGCTGCTACTGCAGCTTTTGCTGCTCTTCTGCCGTATGACACTTGCAGTGACAGCATCTGCATTTTCAGTGTGCTAAGGAGTCGACAAACAAGTTCGAGCACTTTTCCGAATTGGATTTCATTTATTTTGAGACACTGTTTTGCCTGCCACATGCCACATGCCACACGCCACAGACAATGTGTTTGTATGTGTGAGAGTGTGTGTGCTTAAACAAGCTGCCACACTTTCAGCTTGTTTTATTACAAATTAGTAACAATCTGCAATTTGATGTTGTTTGCTTTTATTCAAGACGTAATATGACAATGTAGTAGTGCATAGACACACACACACACACACACACACGCTAATGCAGTTTGCTATGTGATCGACTCTTATCATTTATAAGCTCAAAGCTTTCGCTCAGCTCATTGAAGTTTGCTCTCTCGCTGTTTCTTTTGTTTCTTTTTCGTTCAGCTCATTTTGCTCTCTTAATGCGGGTATGCTCTCTCGCTTTGGCTTGCTTCTGCTATTTCGTTAAGTTCAGTGTGCTCTCTCGCCGCGTTTCTCTATTTGCCTTGTTCACTTTGTGCTTATCCTTTAATGCATAGCATTCGCTAAGCTTTAAACGTAAGGCTTTGATTTGCTGCGCCCAGTCTCGCTTGAACAGCGATGGAAATAAGATCATGCGGGGGAGTGTTGAATGCCATTTGTCTACCATAATAAAATTTACGTTATGTTTATTAAATAAAATGCTTAATTGAACTTTTAAAATATAAAAAAAAAACAACATTAATATATGTTTGCTTTTTACTAAAAATAAAACACAATTATAGTGTTTTTCTTTTGTTTTGTTTTCGCATATTTAATGCAATTGAAATTTAAATGTATTTGCTTCTGGCCACACTGTAAAATCACGGCCAGTGTGACCTTGCTGCTGGCAAACAACTTAATTAAATGCACATCAAATTCAGCTACAGTTACAGCTATAAGTATAAATACAGCAACAACTGCAACTACAGTTACAGCCAAAAATTTAGCAACATCTTAAATTTTATTCTCTGTTTTGAATTTTGTTTTTCCTTCTGCTGCTGCTGCGTGTTTTGTTACGCACGCAGAACCTTAAGCAATGCTTTGAAGTGGCTATAACAGCGAGGGACGGACCCTCCTCCCCTCGCCCCCTCCCGTTTGCATACAAACTACCCCTCATGGATGTTATCCCTGCCCCTACCCCTACCCTTACCCCTCTTGTGGCATCACGTTCCAT
Organism: Sphaerogastrella javana; assembly: GCA_037040025.1. Taxonomy (NCBI): domain Eukaryota; kingdom Metazoa; phylum Arthropoda; class Insecta; order Diptera; family Drosophilidae; genus Sphaerogastrella; species Sphaerogastrella javana. The sequence goes on along the minus strand of JBANCZ010000805.1, from coordinate 9,540 downwards.
TCATTTAATATGCGCTCTCGTGTTTGGCTTCTGCTGCTTCTTGGCTTTTGCTGCGTTTCTGATTTTGCGCATCATTTGCATTTCTAATTACTGCAGTTGCTCAGCCCCTCCCTCTCATCCTTCCCCTGTCTCCCTCTCTCTCTCTCTGTCTTTCTCTCTCTCTGAATCTGAAATTTCAATGGCTTTTCGCCACGGCATTGGCCATTGAAATTAGCATTTATTTTGGTTATACTAAGCGCTTGATTAAGTTTTCCCCAAGTGCATTAAAGTCTTTAGCTTTTAAAGAGCTTTACCGATTGAATTGTTGCCATTCAATAAGCATAAACTTAATCTACATCAAAAACTAGCTGCAAGCTTTTCAAGAAAAGGGTTGCTATCAGTGGCTGAGCAGCTGCAATTTCCAAGGGGGGAGGGTAAGCTAAAGGGGTTGGGGTTGACTTTATCTACCAACTATAAAGCTTTATGTTTCATCTTAATCTGTGCTTTATGTCTTCACGATGTTTCTCTTGTTTGTTGTTGTTTGGTGTTGTTATTGTTGTTGTTGTTGTTGTTATTGTTGCTTTTGGCCAACTTGATTACCATAATTAAATTCGGCTGGCATCAAGCTTAATTACGCCAAACTGTAATTAATCCCCTCACGCAATAAACTTCCATGTTTTCTATGGGTTTGTAAGCCCTTTATGATACTTGAACTATCAAAACTTTTACACACATATGATGGTATATATATATATATATATATATATATATATATAATACTACACATATATATATATATATATACTATACATATGCATGTGTGATTTGATTCATATAAAATGAAAAATACTTTGAACCTTGAAAACTTTGGCTTAATATTGATTTTTATAACTAAAAAGCAACGAACAAAATTCGATTGAAACTTTCCTATACGTATATAATATATATATACAGAGGCAAAGGAAATAATAGCAACAATTTTTATGGTTAGTCAAAAATTAAATTTGTTCCTGGAATTTTTAAGAATCTATTTTAAAGTAACAAAATATTTGCTATTCATTAAAACTTTTTAAATGTTTTAAAATTGTTTTGGAATGTATTTATTTTCAAATATATAGAAAAATTTAAAAAATATATTTAATTTATATTTTACATTATAAGATTAATTAAATATATTGGTTTATTTTTCATTTCTATTTTAAAATAAATAATTTTTATATTTTATTAAAATTAATTGTTCTTTAGATTATTTCCTATTGATTAAATTAGATTATGTACTAAAAATTTTTTTTATAAATTCAAAGTGTTGCTATTATTTCTTTGACCTGTGTATAAATACACTTATATATATATCTACTTGAATCTACTTGGCATTTTAGCCATATTTGGTTTCTTTGGCTGACTTGTTTCATTTCCGGTTTTGTCAGGCGCGCAAACTTGCGCTTATTTTCTATAACATGACTTTATATTGATTAGAAACTTTTTAGGTTTTCCTGTGCTGCATTTCCGCCAAGAAAAACAAGAGAGAGAGAGAGAGAGAGAGAGAGAGGGAGAGGGAGAGGGAGAGAGAATTGCTATAATCGCTTTTGAACTGTAAACTATATAGATAAGTGGCACTTGAGATATGTCATTCATACATTCAATCTTTCGATCATTCATTTATTCGTTCATTCATTCATTCATTCATTCATTCATTCATTCATTCACTCATCCATTCATTGTTCGCATTCGCTTTCTGTGCGCTGCAAAGTAGACTACATACAAACTGAGGCACACATAACGTATACTTGATACCCACGACGTATACTTGATATTTTGGCTTCGGCTTTGGCTTTGGCTTTGACATTCAATTGTTAATTTTTGGTCGAAAGGTTTGCCATTATTTATTTAGTTTTTGTATATGTTTGTGTATGTGTATGTGTGGGTGTGTGTGTGTGTGTGCGTGTGTGTCTGCTTTAGAATTCTCCTCGAAATTCTCTTGCTTTCACTCTTTCCGCTTTCTACGCGTTGCTTTTATGTGTCAAAAGCTAAAGTTGTGACCCTTTTTTTATAGATATGAAATTGAAAAGTTTCGCCAAGCTTTTATATATATATATATCACATATAGAAGAACATATTTTCTTCTATTTTTTTTAAATTTTTTTTCTATATTTTTTCTTCCTCTTTATTATTTCGTTCAAGTTTTTCTTTCTTTTTCTTGCCCTTGCTTTTTGCTAGTTAATTAAATGTTTTATACATTTTGTAAGCAAAGTTCACATTATATATTTTTGTTTAATTATATCCCTTTTGCCAAAATGCCTTAAAGCGTTTGTTTTGGCTTAATTTTGAATAGAATTTTCAACTATTTGCCATTTGGTTTTAAGAAGCTTCAAGGCAAAATTCACATATTCAATTTCATGTTTCAATATTCATTTTCATTTTCATTTTCATTTTTATGCCATACGCCATTACCCATTAGCCATTTTCCATTTTCCGTTTGCCATATTCCACTTTGCCATTTGCACATTTTCCTTTAGCCATTTTCCATTTTCCATATGCCATTTGAGGCTTTGCTTTAGTTGTGGTTGTGGTTTCTACTTCAAGTGAGAAGTTGCACATGTGTCGTATGCTTAATGTGCGCCCGCTAATTGTCTGTGTTGATAAGTGCTTGAAATTATGAATTCAACTTCAATTCACTTTCACCTTTCACTTGCGGGGCTTTCTCCCCATCTCTCTCTCTCTCTCTCTCTCTCTCTCTCTCTCTCTCTTTAATTCTCATGACAAATGCAAAAGCAGGCACAATTAATATAACAAAAGCTTTTACAAATTCACACTCACACTGTGTGTTTGAGTGTGTGTTTGTGAGTATTTGAGTGTGAGTGTTTGAATGTGTATGTGTGTGAGTGTGAGTGTAAGTGTGTGTGTGTGTTTCTGTCTGTGTGTCATTAAAATAATTATTGACGAACTCGTGTCGTTGTCAGCTTCATTTATTCAAATTATTTCCAGCTTAATGCCACATTAAACAATCCCAAAAAAAAAAAACGCTTTGTGGCCATGTGAAATATTTTTTTTTCTTTTTTTTAACATTTATAATAATGAGTCTCAATTTGTTTTTTCCTTTTGTGCCTAGACCAAACCGTTCCTCCCCCTTCTCATCATTATTCCAGTCATTATTCATTTCCTTTCATCATTTACCAAAAACTGTAGAAATATTAATGTAAATGTAACTGTTACCGTTACTCTACAACAGTATATCACAGATCTAACTGTTACTTTAATTTTTACCAAACAAAAAAAATGTAGAAATTTGATTTTGCCATACGACAAAATGTTGACAAATTTTACGCACTTCCGGCCCTGTCAGTCCATTTTCCGCCAACAGAACAAACAAACAAATGAAAACGCCTGCAGGCCACGCCCCTTTACGCACAGCCCTTTTGGGCGCTAAGTTTTAATTGTGGGCGATAGCGCCAAACGACAAAGCTTTGCCTAGGGATTCACCCCCTCCCCTCACAACCCCCCTTTCCAAAGCACAATGCGAGCCAGAGCCACTGCTAAAAGCTGATAGAGCGAGCAGTGTATTCAGCGATGGAGGGAGTGGAGAGAGAGGGGGAGGTGGAGGGGGAGGGGCGAGAGAAAGGAGGTCCTGGGGGCAAGTGTGCGACGTTGATTTATGTGTAAAAATGTTGCAAATAGTTGGCAGGCCCTAGCGATACACTAAAAAAAAGGAATCAATAAAAATAAATAAATTAAAATAAATAAATAAAAAATAAATACAAAAAAATTTAAAAAAGAAAAATTTTCATTTTATTTTAAAAATAGATAAAAAAAATTTAAATTTATTTTATTTTACTTTATTTTATTTCATTATATTTAATAAAATTTACACAGGCTTGAATTTAAATTCACAATTTTCATGCCAAATGCAATTACGGCGTATTCAAAATTAAAGCAACGCTCGGTCAGCAGATCTGCTTCATTTCAACGCTCAAAAGCGACTGAATTCTGTGAAAATGAACAAACACAATGCAAGCACAGCAAGTAGGGTGACCGTGTGACAAAAAGAAACAAAGCAAAGAGAGAAGCGGATCGTAAAGCTAAGAGATCGCTTGAAGCTTTTGAGCGAAGTTTTGGCATTGCATGGATATAATGCGAATGAGCGGAATGAGCCCAATGCACAGCTAAGAGAGCTCAATGCATAAATAAGATCGTGTGTGTGTGTGTGTGTGTGTTTGTATGTGTGCTAGCTATTTCATAAAAAAACAATATAGAAATTTTGACAATTTAATGATATTAGGCGAATGCACAGCTAAGAGAAATGCCCAATGCGTAAAGAGAAAAATGAAATTTAACAATCAAATTTACAGATGAAAGAGACGAGGATAGAACAAGTTCAGTACATAAACATGTATGTTCGTAAGAGAAAAATAATAAATTTGACAATTTAAGTACTTTAGAGGCAGCAAACATTAAGAGAATTACGGTTTTTTTTTACTGTGTAGCCCATAAACAGTTCGCTCGGTTTCAGTTTCGTTCGCCGTCTCAGTCTCTTTCACAGCGTCTGTCCTTATGTCTTTTTGTCTTTATCACTTTTGGGAGTTTACAGACACGCTGCTCCAATGCAAATTAGTTCAATGTGTGTGTGAGAGTGCGTCTGTGTGTGTGTGTGTGTGAGAGTGAGAGAGCGTGTGCGTGTGCGTATGTGTGTGTGTTTATAGGTGTCTCTTTAAATGTATATTTAAATAGGCGCTGGCAGAGCTTTTCTGCCTGGCTCACAAAATGTTTGGTAAGCTGTCACTTTTAATTGCCATGTGGCTAAGGCAGGACATAGAGAATACAAAGAGAGAAGAAGAGAAAAAGAGTGAGAGGGGGAGGAAGTGGGAGAGAAGGGAAGTAAGAGAGGGAGAGAGAGAGGGATTGTAAGAGAGTGAGCGTAAGAGTAAGAGTAAGATTCTGAATCAAATGCAGGCTATAGACGCCTTAAGGCACTCAGATGTCAAATGCCAAGCACACACACACTTACACACACACACACTTACACACACACATACATACACTCACGCACCCACACACTCTCTCTCAATCTGTGTGTTTAACAATAAACAAGTGGCAACAAAAGCCACAGTATATAGAAAGAGATACTTACAAAGCCACAGAAAGAGAGGGAGAGGAAGAGAGAGAGATAGAGAGAGAGAAGGAGTGTGTATGTTAGTGATTTTCATGTGATTTTCTGATTGTCTGATGCTTGGCTTATGGCTTCTTTGGGGGCTCAATCTTTGCCACTCAATAAATGCACAATGCCAAAACTATTGGCAACAAACAAAAGCCAAGATTAGTATCTATATATATATGCTACACTGTATACTTTATTTAGTATATATACTTGTAAAGGTATAAATCCTTTTTGGCATTGAAGTAGCTTTGCCAGCTATGATTTCTATGGCTGTTGTTGTTTGGGATTATGGCCTTGTTTATGGCCCTTCTCTCTCTCTCTCTCTCTCTTTCTTCTTCTTTGTCTGTCTGAGTCTTTACATGCCATTAAATTGTTATGTTGCCACTGGCCACGCCCACTGTGGCAACGCCTCTAAACTGAAGACTAAGTGCAGCTCATTAGTGTAGCAAGTGGCACTGACAAATTTTGCTGTGGTTAACGCCCCGTTGCATGCAACACAAATGACAAAACAAAATCTCTCACACACACACATACACACACATGCACACAACAAAAAGCTTAGGCCAAAAACGCAACAGTTGAGCCAAGCAGAGAGGGAGAGAGAGAGAGAATGAGAGAGGAAAGGTCTCAGCGTTTTAATTAATTCAATTTGCATAACTTTGTCGACAAGCAGCTTAAAGAGAAACCCCCAAAAAAAGAAGGAGGAAAAAAAGGGGAAAAATGCAAAAGGCGAGAAATATGCTCTTGGAAAATATATGCTAACCAAGTGAAAAAGGAAAAGCCGCTTAACTTTGACGAAAAAAAAAGAGAGCCCCAAAACAAAAAGCGCAAATGAAATGTGTTAGAGCGTAGAGCAAAACTTTATTTTTAGAGCGTTTTAACTTATAGTAGTTGTATTAAATATGCTAGTTAAACGTGCCCCATATATTAGCTTAATGGTAGACTATTTAATACCAGCAATTACAACTTAATAAAGCATTTACAGGGTAGCTTATAGGCTGGGAAAGTTGGAAGAGTGTGAGGCGTCTAGACAGAATAGGGAAAATTATAGTACATTGAATATTAAAGAAAAGCTGAAAGTAAAATAATAAGGGGGCGTGGCTGATTGGCATAATCAATATATATATGTAAGTCTAATATCATATATACCCTAAAAATATGTTAATTAGGCAAGATTTAAGGTCAACTAAGCTGCTTTAACTTTAATTGAAGATCAATTGATTATCAGCTTTCTTTTTCTATTTTTTCAATATCGAAATGACTAAATATTTATGAAAGGCACACTCCACACTATTAGCTATTGTTTTTATTTATGTGAAGGCATAATAATTTACATTTTCATTGGAAAACTTTTGCAATTTCCCAGCAACAGCTGCAGCTGCAATTGAGCAGTAAAGCCCCTTGTAAATCTAGTTAAAGTTCAAGTTCGAGCTGCGAAAATGCTAAATTGTTAGCTGCAAATGGCAACGAAAATTGTCATTGATGGGTAGAGAGAGAGAGAAAGAGGGAGAAAGAGAGAAAGAGAGGGAGAGGGAGTAAGAGACGCTTATTGACGTTGAACTGAATCGTATCAAAAAAAGAGAAGAAAAAGTTCAATAAGCGCATAGATTGCCTACAATATGAACTACAATCATGTCTATATATATACGTATATATGTGTGTGTATGTGAGTGTGAGAGAGTGTGTGTGTGCGTGTGTGTCTGCGTGTGTGCCTGCTTGACTGTGTGGCAACATGGCGTATGATGAATGTTGAAGCAAATGCCCATGGCATTCAGCTGACATGTAAACGTTGGTTAACCTATGCGTTGTCACAGCAGTCACATTTACACTGAGAGAAATTGTATAAGATTGCATACATAGTAGATCACAGTATACTTAGGTATCCTAAGCAACAATAGCATCCTTATCCTGTACACTCAAAAAAGTAATGATATGAAACTTTGTTTATCAATTTAATGACAGATATAACTCTCGAAAACATTCTTATGTAAACATCATATGTTGAAGAATTCCGGAATTTTACAGCCCAAATAGTATAGATGGTCCTTGAAAAGAAACATGATCTTATGAATGGCATACATATATTATTGTATAATGATTATATTCTTCTTATATAACTACATATATTTCAATGCTACTTATATTTTAATACTATTACATTATTATACTATGTATTATCTACTACATATGTATTATACATAATACATATATATATTATTATGAATCCCAACTTGAATTAAATAAAATTAAACATTATATTTGAAAATTTAGTTCTCATTGGAAACCCATCGAAAGCACTTTGAGTAAGCTTCACGAAGGCATTAATTCTTTTAACTCCCCTTTCCACTATACATACTCTATCCTATACATAGTATGTCTTGACTATAGGGTAATCTATGCACACACACACACTACACACACGTATTTTATTCTCAGTGTACGACAGACAGAGATTCAGTTGAGCAAACACAGTGGAGCACAGAATGCACTTTCCATACAATGTTTGCTTGAGTGTGTGTTTGTGTGTGTGTACTTACATGCACACATGTATGCTACATATATATCTTCGTATATCTTTATAGAGATTTTGTATTTCGGAGGCGTGTCAATCGCATAGTTCTGCAGTTGCTGTCGTTGCCAGTATTGGCATTAAGTTTTTGCCAATGCGCTCAATGATTGCACACACAGAGAGAGAGAGAGAGAGAGAGAGAGAGAGAGAGAAAGAGAGGAAGAGAGAGAGAGGGAAGAACATATAGACACATTTATATGTACAGTATGTGCTATATGTATGTACACATTGATATTCCCTGCAGAGGCTAAAGGAGAAGTAGGAAAACGGAGTTGCTACGATTGCAAATCGATGGAATCAGTCTGGATCAGGGCACCTCAATGACTCAGTGTGTGTGTGAGTGTGCGAGTGTGTGTGCCAATAATTAGCTTTTGTACACCACGAACCATGAGTGCAATCAACTGTGCCAACACACACTCACACACGCACTCGCACACACACTCGCACACACACACATGGCTTTAAAGCGTTGCCCCAACACATACCTTGCTTTAGCTCTCTCTCTCTCTCTCTTTTTCTCTCATCCTTTCCGTCATTCTCCCTCACTATGTCTATCCTACTCTACCTTTCTTTAACTTTCTCTCACTTGCTCTCCCTTCCTCTCCCTCTCAGTCTGTCAACATTATAGGCTCTATAGCGTACAACCTTCTCTTCCTTTTCTCCCTTCTTCCTTTTCTCTCTTTTGTCTTCTCCACTTCTCCCCTTCCTCTCTCTCTCTCTCTCTCTCTCTCTCTCGTCTCCCTATTCGATTTGGTAAATTGTTTCCCCTTGGCTTTTTTTTTCGTGTGCGTAGCGTAATTATATAGAAGCGAGAGCTGAAAATCGGATATAGGAAAAGTCGCAGGTGGCAAGTGGCGCCAAAAAATAAAGAGAAAAAAAAACAAAAAAAAAAAAACAGGTCACTCATTTAAACGTGCAAGTGTGCTTAATAACCGTTAGGCCACGCCCCCCAAGGCATCGTCAAGTTGGCTAATAGCCGGCCATATTATATTTTATATGCATTAAAAATGCCAACAGCAACAGCAACAATATCATGAAGTCATAATGAACAACAGCACCAACATCATCATTATTAAACATATTACCAATATTGCAATTATTATCATCATTATCATCATTACGTTCATCATAAACATCAAGATCATCATCGCCATCGATGAAGTCGCCCACATGGCGTATGAGTAATCAAGCGCCCAGTGGCGATGGATATGAACATAAAACTGATGGATATGTACTTTTAATATACATATATATATATACATACATATATTTATATATATGTATAGAGAGAGAGAGAGAGAGAGAGAGGGCAAAGTAAAATTAATGTTTAATAACAATTTATATATTTATTTACACATTTGGATATAAAAAGAAACAAAAAGAAAATGCTTTAGCTTTTGCGTTTTCAATTTTTTGATAGAACAATTAAATTTGTTTGTGTTTATTTTGTTTATAGACAATTAATAAAATTATGCGCGATTTGTTAAGAATTATGTGCGATACGCACATTAATCAAGTGATTTAAAACCCAAAAAAAAAAAAAGAATAACAGCCGCAAAGAGACACAAGGTTAATTTCCAATAAAATTTCATGAATTTTTCAATGGAATTGTGCTGGGATTTTAATGCGTTCCAGTAACAGATTAGATCTGCGGCGGCAGAGCGGTGTCCAGCGGAGGCCGAGCGGCGGCTGAGTGGTGGCAGAGCGGAGGACGAGCGGCGGCTGAGTGGCGGCCAACGGAGGCGGAGCGGCGGCCAGCGGAGGCTGAGCGGCGGCTGAGTGGGTGCAGAGCGGCGGCTAGCGGAGGCCGAGCGGCGGCTGAGTGGTGGCTAGCGGAGGC
>JBANCZ010000804.1:0-28693 GCA_037040025.1 Sphaerogastrella javana | reverse complement strand
GATGCAGTCAGTATATAATATAATTGACTATGTACGTATGTATGTACAACTAAGCTAGGAGTATTATCTATTCATATTTGTTTGATGCTTTAGTCTGCTTGCCCGTCACTACGACTGGTGAATACTCTACTTCCATTGGATTATTATTAAGATTTTTAAATAAATGCACTGCAGTTTCAATTCATAAAAAATTTTAAATTTAATAATTAAAATACTAATTAATAAATAATAATTTTAGTATTAAAAGAAACTAATTAATAATATTTAAGAAATAAAAATATATTATGTTTAATATAAATAATAAATTTAATAATTATAATAATTCGAATAGATTCTAATTTTATTTTAGATACATAATATTTACTTAAAATTATAGTTTTAATTAATAAAAATTTAAATATAAAATACAAATTTTTGTAATTATACTCATTTAAAAAAATTATAATTTACACATTAGGAAAAGTAGTATTTAATAATATTCAAAAATAAAATAATTTAAAATGTAATAATTAAATAATACCAAATTAAATTACATTATAAATTTACCCTGTAAATTTCAATACGATCGTTGAAGCAATAATAAAGTTTTCGTGCATTGAAGAGATTTGCCCTGCGTTATACGGGAGTGTGAGTGAGATAGAATGCGCAGTTCACTCAGCACACATACATATGTACACATGCATGCAGCGTGCTTACGTATGTGTGTAAATATAAACACACACACGTAAACATATGTAAACTATATCTATGCTGCTTTTGTCTATGTTCAGTCATATACTGAAGCAAAGAGTGAGCGAAGAGAGCGAGAGAGAACGAAAAAAACAGCTTTGTTTATGTTTGATTCCTTGATTCTTTGCTTCCGTTTCATACGCTGCGCTTTTTTGTTTGTCTCTTGCAGCGCACCTGAAATGCTCTTTGCTTAAGAGAGTGGCGCAAGGCATGGCAAGTTCAATAGCAAGCCAATGTACTCTTCATTTAAAGAGTAGTAAATATAAGGCAAAACAAGATTGAAGAATATGAAAATTGTTTGAATTTGCTGGCACATGCCAAAGCTGCAACTGTGAATGCAGTTGCAAATACACTGTGAAAAATTTACAATAAATTGTTTTAACATAATTTTAATAATTATTATAATATAATCATACAATATTCCATAAACATACTCTCTTAATTTATAAATGTAAGTACTATATAAATTAAATATTATTACAATCAGGCACTACATTACAAATCGATAAATTTATCGATAAATATTTTATCATATTTTTTTTTTATAAATACAATTTATTTTTTTTTTAATAATTTTTATTATGTATTTTTTTATAATTATTTCATTTCTCAACTTCAGTGCTAAAATACAAATAGTTCTAGCACTTGGCAACCCTAGCGTAATTAACACTTGCATTTTGTACTAAATTTCAACTAATAAATTACAGTGTGTTTTGTAGATTTTTTACTTTATTTACCTAAGCTTTCATTTGTTTTCCATTTCGTTTTTGCTTTTGTTCTGTTTTGTTGTTGTTGTTGTTGTTGTTGTTGTGTTCGATTGGCACTGGAATTGGTTTGTGTATCGGCTTAGGTTTGATGTTGAGGCTTGAGTTGGGGTCTAGGGTTGGCATCTAGGGTTGGGGTCTAGGGTGCTTAATTGCTCTCCCGATGCTTGTTAAATGTTTTCCACTTAAAATCGTTGAACGTCAGCGACAGAAATGGCAACAATTCATCACATGTCGTGCTGTGATTTTATTAAGTGACGCTGATGGTGATTGAAGCTCACACATCTGGGCACATCAACACCTGGCGGCACCTGGCACCACCAGGGCGACAACAACACAAGAAGAGAGAGCCAAAGAGCGATAGGGAGAGAGAGAGAGAGAAAGAGAGAGAGAGAGAGTGGGAGAGTGACAGAGAGAGAATGAAGCTGCAGGGCGCATAAATCTTGTCTGTCAAGTGCAAAACATCTAGAAAGCGGATAGAGCAAAAGAAAGACAGGAAGACAGGCAGAAAGAGCAGAAGAGAAGAGCGTAGAAACGGAACTGAAGAGAGAGAAGCTCAAACGTTTGCGTATGTTTATACTAATTATGCAGCATAATCGAGATGTAAATAAATACATGTGTTCGTGTGTGTGCGTGTGTGTGTGTGTGTGTGTGTGTGCGTGTGTGTGTATGTTAAAGACACGCAACTGCAATGCCATTCATTTTTATGAATGAGCATTTATCATAATTAAAAATTCAGAATTTACCGGCTAAAAGCGGCCGTAACAGCGGCTTTAGCCGTTCTCTTCCCTCCCCTCTCTTTCGTTCTGTATGTGTTTCTGACCTAAGACATGCCGCATGCCATGAGTGCGTCACAAGCACGAGCACAAGGACGAGGCTGAGAATACGAAGCAGAAGCAGTAGCAAAAGAGGGTTGGGGGGGAGAGAGAGAGAGGGCGGGAGCAGCCACCAGGGAGCGTATTAACGTGCTCCATTGGCTTCATTTCGCCAGCAGCTAAACAGCTGTTCGATTGGGACACATACTTTGGCTTTGGCTTTGGCTTTGGCATGCAAATGAGCATAAAGTGTGACATTGGAAGCCAAGTGGCCGCTCTCTTGCTCATTCGCATTGCTCTCTTAGCTATGATAGCTATTAGCCTGTTGGTGTGTTGTTGTAACTCTTAAGGCGCACACTCCGTCCCAAAAGTGTTGAAAAACACACCCAAAAATTACATGAACGCTCTCTTAACTTTGCTCTGCTTATGTTTTTGCCATAAAAGCACACACACACACACACTCACACACACAGCGCTTTCGCTCTCTTACTGTCCCATACGGTCTCTCTCTGGCATTCGTCGGCTCACGATGCTTCGTGTGCGTGAGCTTCGGCTGCTTCGGCTGCTTCGGCTCTGACGACTGTGTGTGTGGCTGGCTCGTTAACGAAACGTCGCCACTTTGAATGCTGTTGTCGTTGGCTTCAGTCGTGTTTAGCGGAGTCGCTGCGTCCGTATTGCGCGTCGTTTCCGTCGCCGTTGCCATTGCATAGAGAACATAGACGTGTTTATGCATGTTCATTCCCGTCAACATCGTATCCCGTATGCCGCATGCCCAATTGAATCAGTGATTAAGATGCCGCTAATCGCAGTTGCTGCCGCGTCACAGTCTAAATGTGAATTATTAAGTGTCATATGAATACTTACTGCACGCTTAACTAACAGTTAACCGCTAACAGCTGACATCTAACGGTTAACGGTTAACAGTCAACGGTTGTCGGTCTGCGTGTGTCTGTGTGTGTTTTTTGGCCGCGCTGTGAATTCAACAATAACAACAGCCGCTTTCATACATTGCGTCTCTTTCTCACAAGCACTTGCTGTCTCTCTCTATCTATCTCTCTCTCTGTCTCTCTGAACGTGTGTGTGCATACGCTTCACTCTCTGTATATGTGCGTGTGCTTGTATGCGTGTGTGTGCGTCTGTGTCAGCGTATGTAATCCATGTAAATCTGTCACGTGCTCTCGGATATCTCTTTGTTCTACTGCACGGCGAATTTATTGAATATAAAAGGTGAGCAAAGCAACACAGCGACAACTCGGATTACTCATCCTATAGTAAACTCAACTCAAGCTTAAACACAAAACTCGAACTCAAATTGAGCCGCAACTCAAACTGAAATTCAGTTCAAAGCCCCTGACAATGGCCTTCATATATTGTTTTTGGGTTGTTACTTGGGCCTCGACCAGGGTCTGTCACGTAAACATAACAGACGCAGAGCTGTCCATAATTCGATTGAGCTATATACTAATATTATGAAAAATATTTATTAAATTTCTTGAGATAACAACATATCATATTATATAGTATTGCTATTAGTATAACATTTATATAACCATTTTTTAATTGTTTATTTAAAAATATATAAAAGTGTATGATGGTTCTTTAATTTTATTATTGAAATATATTTGAATTTAAGTTTTCTTAGAAATATTTATTAGAATTTGTAGTATGTTAGTATAGTATAAAGGTTATGTAAATTTGCGCATACTCATAATTCATTTCGAAAATTTTTGAAAACGCTACGTAGATTGTTTCTGATCATAGAATCAATAATTTTTTAATAAATACTATATGTGGTAGGCGATCGAATTCGACCGTAGAAACTATTTATCATAGATAAGCAAGTAACAAATGAAATGCTTTATAATTTTTGACGAACTTAAATGTTACCATAATTCTGCTATTGAATTCTGAACACTATAAGATATCGAAGCATTAATTATTTTTCCGATCGCAGTATTGATAATTTCCCAAAAAACACTGTTTTTGCTATACGATCGAATTCGACCATAGAACAAAAAATGAACTGTTTATCATAGATTAGCAAATCAAAATCGAATTTTCCAAAAACCTAAATGTTACTAAAATTCAAATGTTGATTATCGAACCCTCTAGGATATCTAATGTATTAAATATTGCTTCCGATCGTAATGTCGGTCAATTCTCAATAAATATGTTGTTTGTTAGGAGATCGAATCCGATCGTAGAAAAAATATAAACTATCATACATAAGCGAATAGAAAATGTATTTTCTAGAATTTAAAATAACTTAAACGTACTACACAAGTATTCATAAAGAGATATACTAATGTTATAAAAACTATACGCATTACTAAAACCATGAAAATCACGAGATTCCTTCAATAATCTAAATTAGGTCTTTTGCCTTTGAATCCACAAGATTATCAACTTGGGCAAACTGAAAGAACTTTTAAAATTTTTTATTTTATGCACTCTTCAGACCGAAAAATAACGATAATTTGGGTCAATTACTTTTAAATAGTTGCGAAAGTAATTAAAAATAAAACAGACTATTGATTAATTTATTTAGGGGCCACTTGAGCTGACGAAAGTTTAAACTTTGACTAACTGTTGACGAACAACAACTTGAACTATCGATGTCATTATATATAGGGGGCCGACCTCGACCTAAGCAAGGTCTGATGGTCTGACGAGCATAAGTCTTAACAACGTTTAACTTTCATGGGCTTAAGTTGGCTAGAAAATTAAATGACAGAATTTGATTATTTTCATGCACGCAACAAACAAATTTGTGCCACCCATTACCCCACATTTACCGTTGTAATGCTAAACCCCAAAAGCATAAAATAAAATGTACAACAACAAAGGTAAGAACAGCAACAAGAGGAAACCTAAGTGCAGGCAGGAACAGGTGCTTTGGCGAAAAGCAGGCAAAACTTTTCCCCCAATTGTTTATTTAACAGCTATGAAAAAATCATTAGAAATTTTTTATCATAACTTCAAAGGTGAAATTTGCCTGAAAAAAAAAAAAAACTTTTTAATGCATTCGCCTGCCTTTCACTAACACCACAAGTTTCCCAAAAAAATATACTTAAAATAAAATAAAACAAGAAAATTTAACTAAAACGAGATAAACGCTCGGACATTAAAAAAAATTCCTAACAAAAATTGTGTATATACAAGAAGCTTCGTCCTTCCTTTATAATAATCTCTTGAGTGTAAACTACTATATTTATATTATTTTATTCTAATTATAATCATATAGACAAATTAAGTATTTATATTATGAATGATAGATTTATAAATGGTATTCTATTATTATATTTTTATATTGAACATACAGGGTATACAAAGTGTGATCATATGATTTTGAATGCAAAATGAAATGACAAGTTGAAGTGTTTGGTCTGGCACAATGCTTTATACGCATATTTTACTCACAATTTTACTTTATTATGCATACATATATACAGTATATGTATATATATTCGCTTTATATACATATATATATATATATATCCGCTCATCGCTCTCCTTAAGCCCGGCTAATATAATATACGCTCGCACAATTTTAAATTGGCCATATTTTCTGGTTTGCCGCGTGCCACGACTTGACTTCAACTTCGTTATGCATTAATAATGTAGTTTGTGTTCCTGTTGCTGTGCTTTCCCTCTGTTTCACTTTTTATTTTTTACTGTGTAATTTGATTTCACCTTTTCTCTCTCAGTGTATGTGTGTGTGTGTGTTACCCAGTTTTTCATGGACTTTGGTCTAGGAGCAGCAGTCGGTAGCCACGTTGACCAACGCAATGCGAGATGGGGGACTTGTGGCTGACAACACGTCAATTGCAACAGCTACACATTGTATTTTAATACCCTTGAAATTGTTTGAGATAAGAGAATTCTAGAATGCGAAAAGATACTTTTGAAATAATTCTGAAAAACGAAGAGAAAATTGAAATTCTTTAAGTTCTAAACGCTGATGAAATCGAATAGTAATAGAAACATCTTCTGTTGCAGATGATCAAAAAGTTTCGTTATAATTATTTTATTAAGTTAATCTAATATTATTATATTATTCGCACTATTATATTCTAAATAAATTATTTGTAGATTGTATTTATTCAAGAGATCTTCTATTAATTATACGACATTTTAATTATTTACTTAATTATCAAAAGTAGGACATACAATATTCGAGTTGTTAGGAAAAGTTTTCAGTTTAAAATACCATATATATATTTTTTTGGGTTATTGTTTATGGAATTTGAGTTTTTATTAAATACATGGGAGCATTAGCACCTGAACAAATGTTGGAACCACACACATGAATGTATGGAATGTGGGAACATTGAAACTCTGACCACAAAGTGTCAATTTTTGTTGGTTAAAACGATTGTCGCTGTGCACTTGATTCAATTAATTGTTCTCTTGTGAATGGGTGATAATATGGTTAAAATATATATATTTTAAAAATGTATATTATAAAATCATTTGCGATCTATTTTTTGATTGATTTACCTACGGCATTTTAATGAAGTTCTGCATATTTTTTCATTAATTACATTTTCGCTCTTCAAATATTTGGTTGCTATTGAAATTTAATTTGTGTTTAAAGTCACATTTAAAAAATTTCAATTTGACGAAGTGACGAATTGTTTCGAGTTCAAACTGATTAATTGATAAACTCATAAACTGAATTGTAAAAAAAATCAATAATAACTATGGCTTTCCCTTTGATAAAATTGTGTATAACTAAATGAAATCTTTATGTACTATATTACCAAGATGTGTCATAAGATTGGACAGTCTCTACAGTGCATAATGGTCCATCAAATGTATTTCAATTTACTTTCCTTCATGATAGTTCATCATTTGCTGCACTTGTTTACTGAGAGCTCCAAGAGAAAATACAATGCCGTACAGACAAAGGGCTTACAAATTTCATGAAAAATGATATGAAATCGTAGTGAACTCTTTTCTCTCTATCTCTATTTTTCTCTCTATCTGTTTCTCTCTGTTGCATCTTTTGTTGGTTTTTGATTATTTCACTGTTAGTCTCCATGGCCGTGGTGGATGTCAGTGATAGTCGCCCTCATCCATCTTGCGTCAGTCGTTGCATTTGTGTCCTTTGGCTCGAGATTTAGAACTGTGCAACTGCGAAAAGTTTACAAAGTGGAAAATGCAGCAGCAACAGCAGTAGCAATAGCAGTAGCAGTAGCAGTAGCAGCAGCAGCAGCAGCAACAATAGCAGTAACTGATGTTGTTGCTAAAATTGAGAATGCAGAATAATGAGGAAACTAACGAGCCAAGACTTTGCTCCATTGTTTACTGGCACAAAAATTGCGCGATTATTAATTTTCTATGCTATTTTGTAGCACCGTTTTTTTTCTCTTTCTATTTTTTGTAACAACTTTGTGCCGTTTCTGCTACTGCAGTATATCCTGGTTCCACTAGCGCTGGAGTTCCTGTCAGGACCCACTATACCCAGGCGTTGTCGACACTTCTTCGCTTCAGTTTTACTTCTACTTCTTCTATGGCTCTGCTTCTTCAACATTTTTAATATTTTGCCATATTTGCTGTTACGTTTTCATTTCTGCGCCAGGCACTGCATGAGTGCGAATAGCTGACAGACAGACAGACAGACAAACAGACAGACAGACAGACAGACACACAGGAAGGAAGGAAGCGAGTGAGCCATGAAGAAGACCGACCTTACTGGTCGCAAAAGGACTACAAAAAACGAAAGAAAATACTATTACCAGCTGTGCAGTACTTTATTCAGCTCCTTTTTAAGGCGAACTTCATTACTCTCTTCCCTCCCTACTCTATACACTCCCTAGTAAAGCCTTGGCATGCAAAAGCATATAGCATATTCCATAAGTGCTTATGCAGACATGCGGCACATCTTTAACCTCACTTTGACGCTATATAATTGGGTTTTCTTTGTGGAAATTATCGAAAAAAGAGCATACAAACGTAATTTGTGCAAATTTGCTCATATATATGCATAGTTCTAAATCTCATACCCAGTTAAAAAATTTTTATAAATTACATTAAAAAAATTAAATATATTTTTAGTTCTTCTCTTTATTAGTTGAGCACAATTAAAAATTATCAATGTTCCCATACAATTTTTAAAATTTTATATATAATTTAAAACAAAATTAATATTATTTAAGATCTTAAGATTAAAAACTTTTATAAATAAAGATAGCCAAATAATATAATATAAAAGTATTCAAATAATGCATAGTTCTAGTTTCCATACCAAGTTATTTAATTATCAAAACAAAATAAAAAAATTCATTTTTGTCCAAAAAATTATACATTTAAAACATGCTATAGATTTAAAACTACTATAGATTAGTTGAGCAACAAAAAAACTAATCAATATTTTGGGGCTTTGTAAATACATAGCCGATGCATAGCTGTGAGTGTATACAAATATTTGCACATTGTTGTACTATAATCCAGTCTATCTGTATATAAAAAGAAAATAAATATTTCGCAAAAGTGTGCCAAAGAAAATTGTACAAAAAAACCTGTTGTATACACACGTATAAATATTTGATGGAAATAGTGTATAAAAAATAGTTTTGGCATGTGGAAAATTAATTGAACTGTTAGGTTCAGTGCACAGAAACACAAATATAAACACACAAACGCATAACTAACTGTTATAACTGAAATAAATTGTTATTTTAGAAAGGGAAATTTATAATTCACATGGGAGATATACAATATTATGTATGTATTATTATAAACATCAATACTATAGCAGATGCTACGTTTAATTTCATTGTATTCTGTCATTTATTTTTTATACTACATAACAACAATGGTTATAAATTGTAACATATCTTGTCTCCTGCTCTCACTCACTCTCTCTCTCTCTCTCTGTCTGTCTCTTTCTTTTCAGGTGAGTGCCTGCGTTTGACTGGAAAAAAAGAACAAACAATTTGTTGGAGGCGACGTCCTTCAATGTCCTGCGGCGGTCGCAATTCGTTTATTTGGCATTTGCTCGTATGTAAATAAATTTTTAATTTAAAATAAACATGGTTATTAAGTTAGGCCTGTCGAAGGGCCATGATAGTAGTAGTATGCGTATGGGTGTGCGTACAGTCACTGCTGGCAATATCCGCACAAAAATATATATGCCATATAGTATATACACGGCTGGAAATGGCATCAAATCCAATTAGTTAATATGAATATTTGATGAAATCACTTCCGCTTCAAATGCAAAAAAGTTTACGCCGTCAAAGGCTTTACATCATCATCATCATCGTCATTATTCGCAGCAGCAACATCATTATGATGCCGTTTATCACTGTAACATGTAGCATGACTATGTATTTTAGTTCTCGTCCACTTTTTTATTTTTTGGCTTTCAATGAAAAAGTTTAACGCTTTTCACTAGTTTTTTTCTGCTTCTTTTTTTTTAGCTGCAAGTCATGCCGAAGTTTTTTTTCCCTCTGTATTGAAATTTATTTATTGTGTTTGTTTGTGTGTGTGCGTGAGTGTGAATTTGAGTGTGAGTGTGAGTGTGACTATGAGTGTGAGTGTGAGTGTATTTTGGCCACAATAACCGCAATTTGCAACTTTTTGTGTGGCCTTTTGTCGGCGTGTTTGTCAAAATGTTGCCGTACATATAATACTATACCATATATGGCCCTTAAATATATATTTAAATATTTCATTTGTTGCGCACTCCCTTACAGACGCCCTCACTCTCACTCCCTTTGCTCCTCTATCTCCTCCTCTCTTGCTTCCACTGGCCCACGGCAATATTTGCCGTACAGCAAATTAGTTTACATCCGACCCACACCTGTGTGTGCGTATACTTGATATGCGAACTTGTTTTATTTTTAGAATAACTGAAAAGGGTCTATTAGATGTGTGTAAGCTCCAATGGGTATAATACGTAAAAGCAAACCTGTCAGAGAACATATTCTTGATTCGGATCGGTCAAGTCCCTATTTGTTTAACTATCTATTTGTTCGCATGTCTATCCGCCTGTATATCTGTTTATCGATCTGTATGAACACCTACATATTATTAATAAATCCAATTGTTGTAAACCCTTATGGACCTCATTTTCTTTGAACTACAGCAATCATAATTGATATGAAACTTCTAGTACCTCGTATGCAGATCAAATTTTGATAACCGTACACTCACTTTCTTGAAAATAAATGCCTTGTAATTTAAATTTGTCATATGCACTAAAATATCCACATATTTTATACACAATTGTAATCTACATCTACATTTCAAGTTTTATTGAGATCGCTTTCTAGATAACAAAAAACTCGTGTATTGAAAATTATACGTATGAGTGTCAAAGAAATATCACAATCTGTAAGTTCTTTACACATACTAACAAAGATCATGTGAATGCAAATTAGGCTTATCGAATGATTATAACCTGGGTATCGATTGTATGTTAACAATTGTGAAGTTGTGTGTTATTTCTCTGTATTCGTACTGTATTATGTGCGGGACATCATAACATTGGATACTGAGAGGACCAGTTGCTGTCGGGCGCCGTCCCTACTATACGCATTCCCACACTCACGTACACTCATAGCATTTATATGAGAGACGGTGCAATGTTTGTTCGCACTTGTACTTATACATATATGTATATACACATACATATATTATGCTCTGTAATTGAGCTCGAAATGAGCAGGAAGGGTATATTAAATTTATACGTGGGTAAAAGCTGTAAATAACAGAGCAATGTTAAGTGTTTAATTTATTATTATGATGATGATGATGACAAACCATAAAACATAGAGTTTCATCTGGAACTCTGGCAGAAAATGAAAATAATTTTGCAATTAGATTTATATTATGTTATATATGTATTATATTTAATACATAGTAATATCTTGAGTAGTAGTAATTTAATTTCTAGGGTATTTGCTAGTCACTTGCCTTTGACTACTTGCATTATATTTGTTTTTCTCTTGTTATTTCTGGCATTTTAGCGTCTGCATTTTTAATTCGTTTTTGGTTTTCATTTCTTGTTCTGTTTAACTTTGCAAAAAAAGAAAAGCGAAACGAACAAAACAAAAAAAAAATACAACAAATTGCTGGCTTTTGTTGTTTTTGCCTGTTTTGTTGTTGTATTTCATTGCTCTTTCGTTTCGTTGTTGTTGCTTCGCGTTTAGTATGCATACAGCAATTGATATAAAATTTTAACGAGGTGCGGTTGTGCTCTTTGTTTCGCTTTTCCACTTTTCCATTTCACTTTTTTTGTTGTGTTTTGTTTCATTCCGTTTTGTTTCTTTGCTCTATACGCTGTGCGCTCTGATTCGTTATTTGCCTTTGCTTTTGTGTATTTGGTCCTAAAAATGTCACGGCTCCTTTCATGTTATTTTTAGACTTAAAGCTTTCGCATTTAAGTGAGAGATTTGAAATGTGCATACAAATACCATATATAGAAAGAGCGTCCATTGAACATGGGATAAATGGTATAAATTATGGGAGACATATGAATAGCTTTGTAACACCCCATCAAGTAAATATTAAAGCTTATTTTAGCTTTTATACAGTTCGGGTATAAATAGTCCTAGCTAAGCTGATATCAATTAGATATTGTGACGCAAAAACGAAAATGTGGTGTATTTTAATGTGATATTCTGTTTATCTAATTGGAAGGTTTTCAAAGAACCCGTGTATATTCCATTAAAAAAACGATCTGTGTTCATCATTCTCCATCTATTATTCCTTCAACTACCAAACCATATATGATTATCGATATTGACTTTCGAAAGATACTTTCAGCCAAGAATAATGTATTTTGATCACCAAGAATATTTCACTGAAATTACGGATTCCTCGCTATCAGGCACCATTCCTGCTTTTTAGTATATTTTTGGTATTCAAATTGCAGCAATATTTAATTTTATAATGGTTGAATGGTCATTCATTTGTCTGACTATGTTCAGTTGATTTGTAATTTGGAATTTCATTATATAGTTGACACTTTGCGTATTTTAGCAATTTGGCAAAACTTGAACCACATTTGTCAGGCTCACTAAAAGTTTTCAAACCAAAAAAAAAAAAAAAAATTAAAATAAAAAGAAAATTAAAACGGTTGTAAAACATTCGAGAATAATTAGTTTTGCGCATTATTTTACAATATTTACACATGAACGGCGAACCGGATGCATAATTTAATTTTCCACATTAATGCATTTAATTGATGCCGAAGCCTTCCAAATGGTCCAAAACTCGGGCAAAATTTATTGCCTGTCCCATTTGTTGGTAGTGACCCAAAAAGTCCGACAGTGAGTCCGTCAGTCAGTTAGTCTGTCTGTCAGTTGTTCATTCAGTTACGCCCAGCTGTCACGCCCACTTTGGTATTTGCAATCCAGAACATGCACAGGTTTAAATCATGAAATGATATAAAAAATTCATTTTAATTATAAATGCAGTAAAACTTTAAACAAAATCATTGTAACATCGAACAAATAACCAAAAGTTTGCCTGGAAAAAAAATACCAGAAAACTTTAAGTAAACTAAACCCACAGAAAGCTTTCCCTGTGAAAATGTCTGTCTCTGACCCAAGCCGAAAATAAAGAAAAGCGAAAAAATTGCGCACATTTATTTTGCCCAGAAGAAGAACAGCAACAACAACAACAAAAAGTAAAAGAACATTTGCAAATTTTTATCATTTGTTTTGGCGTGGCGTCGTCTGCCTTAGCCTCAATAATAAATCACCATTAAACAAATTATGTACTCAACTCAACAATTTTAAATGTCTTTTGGGTGTCCATTGTATCCGACTGTGGACTGCTTAAAGTACAGTACAGTTCTTCCAGTGACAGAACTAAACAATACTACAATGCGACAAACAATGAATATGCTAAATAAAAGAAATAAGCTTGAACACTCGTTCAGAGATGATTTGTAAATTGAGAAAAATCTGTATAAATATATAGTAGATCTTATAAAATTTGTTGTAAATTTTAGTCTATTTGATTTCAAGTGTACAATTGATAATATTAGCCAAGCTTCATCAATCATTTAATTGAAATTCTTTAATTATTAAACAATAAATCCACAAACTTATGTAAAATCAACTTAAATACAAGTTTATAAGTAAATAAATAAGCTATGTTTCATTAATCGATTAATCGAATTTCATTTTCTTTCATGCCCATTTACTCGGCGATTTTAAAGAAGAAAACCTGAATGATGATCTGATCTGATAAAGATCTGATAGTCGAAATGTTTTTAGTTGGGTGTTAGTATCTATTATAATAATAATACACTATATTTTTAATGAAAATGAATATCTACGAGATTTTTTATCACTGCTAAATAGTCAGTAAATTTAAAGTTTAAAAAGTTTTCTTGAATACGAGTATGATGTAAATAAATTAGCTAAGTTTCATCAATCGGGGTGTTATTAATTTGCGTAATTGACATTATACGCATTGAAACATAAAATGCTTATAATATTGTCTATTATAATAATAATATATAATATTAGCAATATATTTTCGTGGCTTATAATGAATATTTACGTGTTCTGCTATCGCTGCTATTCACTAGTTTATTGTTGTGTTTGGAATCAGTGTGCCTTGACTGCACTGGTGTCCATTATGGTTATTACACCGACGGTTATCAGCGATGTCTGTGCGGCATCATTGACACGTTTTCCCAGTCTGTCACATCTACAGCAACACCAACAGCAACAGCTACAGCTACAGCTCCAGTCATAGCCAGGAGGCAGCTGCCTGAGTGAAGGTGCGTCTACTTACTCCTTGTGTGTGTATGGTAGGGTATGGTATGTACGTGCGGCACGCTGTGTACCCCCAGAGTAAGGTGTAAACATTTATGAGGGTCGTCTCTCTCTCCCTTTGTGTGTGTGTGTGGGTGTGCTGCCTTTTTTTTCGTGTTCTTGCTGGCGACACAAATTTATTTCTAAACATTTACAGTGGCTCGGTTTGAGCTTGTTTCTCCATACTTTTTTTTTGCCGTATTCGCTTTTCCTTTTCCTTTTTTTTCGGTTACTTTGCGTATGGGCGTTTTTTCTCTTTTTTTTGCCACATGCCACATTTAGTATCTCACAAATTTGGGCATGCCATAGCAACGGGGGAGCAGTTTACCAGCATCTACAACAACAAGAACACCAACAATACCAACAACAACAACACCAACAATACCAACAACAAGAACAACAACAACAACAACAACAGGAACATTCTTCAGCGACCACAAATTTTCGTGTAGTTATTTTTCTTTGCCCGGTGTTGTGCTCCTCTTTCTGTTCGCTGTGTGCCTGTGTTTTTCTTCATTTTCTTTTACTTTCGTTGTTGTTGTTTGTTTGCTTTTCTTTTTTGGCTTTTTTTGCAGTTTTTGTATTTTTGGCCCGCTTAGTTGCAAATGTGTTATGTTTTATTTTTACAACTTCCGCTTTGGCGCCACACCCGCTGCGTGCTCGTCCCAGCGACGCCGAAAAGTGAAAAAGTGCCAAAAAACAAAAACAATACAAAAAAAAAAAAAAAAAAAAAATATATATATATATATATAAAAAATAAGAAAAAAAGCAAAAAAAAAAAATGGAAATACAACAAACAGGAAAAACTGTAGCTGCTTTAGCTGTTAAAGTGTTTCAATTTTTTCTGCTGCCGCTTCATCTGCATGTGTGTTGTATCTGTGTGTGTTGTATCTGTGTATGTATTTGCCTCTTTGAAATACGATTCCATGTGTTTGTTGTTGATTTTCTCCATTGTTGTTGTTGCTGTTGTTGTTGGCATTGGCACATCCGGACAATGAAGTGCGTCTTCTTCCGCTTTTGCTTTGGCGCAAATTACAGCGCATAATTTTCACATTACGTCAGCGCATTTCGAGTGTCTTTAGCGCGTATGTGTGTGTGTGTGTGTATGTGTCTGTGTGTGTGTATGTGCATAAGTGTGTGTAAATGTTTATATATCTGTCTGCGATTGCTTCCATTTTTCTGCCGTTTTTGCCTAGCATACTCCAGCCTTCGCCTTCTGACGTTAGGAAGTAATGCTACGATATGGAAATCAATATTCCTAATGGTTGTCATATGATATACGGATATATACATACACATGAACACACATACAAGTACACACACACATATTCAATATACATTCAGTATAGTATAGACATATAGATATATAGACAATAATACAAAAGACATTATTCAGTCAAAGCAAAAAAAAAAAAGAAATACCGGAAATAAGAACTTCCATACGCGTATGTATTGTATATATGCCTATCTGTTTTGGATCAATAAGGTTAGTTGACGCCAATTAAATCGTTTGCCATAAATAAGGGACATTTATAAGTTATTTGTTGAGGTAGGTTTTGTCGATTCTTAAGAATTAGCAGCTTTTCTGTTGTTGGAACTGTAAATATGACTACAGCACGCTCAAGTAACTTTATGTGGCCTTATCTGAGAAACTGTCGATCTTAACTATAAATATTTATCAGTTACATAGCGTATAACAAATTGAAACGTTTTCCATTTTCCAAACATTGTAACACTTTTCCAAATAGTAATAGAATGTTCAAGAATGTGTAAAGTTTCACAGCTATAAAGATATCAAAGTTTAACAATTTACAGCATAAATTTATGAGCGCTTTAAACTGCTGATAAACTCTATGGCCATATATGACTGGTATGTATACATACATCGGCACATACACATATGCATTTATGCCAAAATAAACTGACTGCCAACAGGCCTTGTTAGAGCAGGGCCGTGCGTCAAGTGAAGCCCAAAATGCGTATTGAAATTTTGGCCCCTAACACGTTTATCCATAGGCATAACATAAAAAAAACGGAGGCCGGAAAAGCTGAAAAGTAAACTGTGAGTAGCAAAACAAGGCGCACAGCACAGTTAAAAAAAAGTGGAGAAAAGCGGAGAAAAACGTTGAAAAACATAAAAAAAAACGTCGCGGTAATTTCAACCTTTTTCCATTTGAGTGATTTTTGCCCTGTGGGCGTGTGGGTGCTCTATGACAGGCAAAGTAGTGGCTGAGGGCGTGGCAGCAGGCATATGCTCAGCTCGACAGACTAACAGAGCTACGGGCCAGCATAGAAATCAAATATCAAAGCAAAACTTTTGCTTTCCACTTTCTGCGTGTGTGTGTGTGAGGGGGAAGTACATTTTGGGGGTCATTTTATTTGGTAGGGCAGCACTGAAAGCAGTGAATGCACGGGTAATCCCCTAGCAACAGGTTACCAAGTTTTTTATTTTGACAACCGAGTGGTCGACAGTGAACCATACTACGAAAATAAAAAAATAAACCGAAAAAAGGATCCCAGACTTTCAATGGCGAAAAAGCCCGGGCCAAAGGACAATGACAGCGATGAGTATAGACTTGCAGTTGATTTGGACGTATCAAAGTTGTATGAAACAATGCCAAACAATCCGGAAACCCATAGATAACACAGTAGAGCAAAATAATAGCAAAAGAGAGAAAGAAAGAGAGAGAGAGAAAGAGAGAGTGAAAGAGAGAAAGTACGGTGGGTAAGGGAGTAAAGGGCAATCACATTGACATCGACAATAAACGGCAAATAAGTAGAAAGTTCGCAAGAGCGTTAAAATAAAAGGATTTACACAATTTAAACAACGTAAACTTAACGATTTCGATTGAAATAAGCTATTTTTTGTCCCTTCTCTCCCTCTCTCGATCTCTCTCTCTCTCTCTCTCTCTCTCTCTCTCTCTCTCCATTACCTTGTCTTCGTCTGTCAGCGTGTCTGTTGATTTGGGAATTGACTTTCACTTAAGTCTGCTTTAGCTGACTTCCCACCCATCACCCAAAAAAAGGCACTCATTCTGCCCCATGTGCAGCCTGACAGGATTTAATCTTTCATCTTAACTGAGATTTCTTGCCCACGTTGCTGTTCGTTGTTTTTCCTTCGTTTCTTTTCGATTTTGTCTTCTGTTTTCACTTCTGTTTACTGCTCAGTTCTCTGTTCTTAACATTTCATCTGCGATTGCTGTTATTTTTTGTACTTTTCTTGTGGACGTTCATTTGCCTTTTGCTTTCACCTGCTGAGAGTTGCATAACAACAGTTCAATTCACTTTACCGAACAGTGCAATGAATCAAAATTGATAGGATTTCATTGTTATTTATCTCAAGATATCAATGTCAGTCTTGTAGCCAATCGGTAAAATCAATGAAATTCAACTGGCAAGAAAATTGAAACAGTTGCAAAAATTTCCATGATAGAGAAAATTGGTTCGGAAAGAGCATTTCCAAAGGGAAAGGTTATCGATTTCACAGATCGGTAAACCTCATTGTAATGTACTACATTTTATAATAATTCACTTTTAATTCGAATATTCTATCATTGTTTGATTTTTAAGTGAATCCATTTAAAATGTTAGCATATAATGAAATTATTTTTTAGAAAATCAAATAAATTTAAACCATTTATATATCGAGTATATTTCATTTAGTGCTAAAGTAAGTAAACACCGTTGTTAATTGTTTTTTATTTGGTCTCTAACAAATTTTCGATCAATTAATATACGTTTAATTTTTTTTTCCAACTCATATTGGTATACCATTTTGTTTATTTTATTATTCATGGTTTATCCAATTTCATGAAAAAAGTGGGTCGAGTGCAGGGCAAACACTTTTGCTGCTTCCCTGACTGTGTATAAATTTATATCTACACGCACCCACACACATGAACTAAAAATAAACCCCCAAATAAAATACGCGTTGCAATAAAGCCAGCAATGAAATTAAATACGTTCCCAGCATAAACGACAAATAAGAGCGCGAAAAATGAAAAGTGCTCCTCATATCAGCCCCGCAGCCCTACCGTACACCCTTCCTCGCACTCCTACTACAGACACATAGCAGACACGCTCATATAAAGAGGTGAAATCGTGCTTTGAATGGGCCACTACCGGGGAGGTTGGGGTAGGCGACCGTTTTCACATTTGCATTTGAAACCCGAAACGCAGACTAAAAATGAAATCGACGCCCGACGCGAAATTCATAAAATAAAATAAAGGATTTCCTAATTGCCAATTTGCATGCAGTCGCTGCTAATTTTTGCCCATTCGTTGGATAAATAAACTTTATATCTACACCCTCTCAGCGTCTGTGTATCCTTTTCTCTCTATCTCTTCCCATCTCACTCTTTCTCTCTCTCTCTCTAGTTGTCCCTTTCTCTCTGAGTTTGTTTATGAATTTGTTTATTTAGTGAGTTGGCTTGGATTTTACCAAGTTGCTGTACATAAGCCTGCTACCAGGCATATCCTGTACTGTACACTCTCGGTTCGCAATTCCGTATTGCTGAGTCCCAAGTTTCAGTTTCAGTTCAGTTTCACGCAAATCTTATTTACACAAGGAGCTCTGCATTGTTTGGGTGGGAGGTCTTTTGAATATGCTATGTGGTATATAGTATATGGTATATATTTATACCGTTACATGGAATTTCCATGGGCTTGTTGCGCCGGCTGCGTTTGCATATTCTTTCCGTTTCTCCATTATACCAATTTTTTTTTAATTTACCCAATTCCGGCGTATAGTGGGACGAACATGGAAGCTCTCTGTGGCTCTGTATATCATATATGAGTCCAAGTGGGGCTGCGAATATGCGATTATTTGGCTTTCGCAGTCGGCTCTCGTGTTATTTATGCAAATGTCAAATATTTTGAAATGCCTCTGCCATGTGAAGGAAAGCTAACGGAAGTATATTATAAAGTTTCTGCCCGTCAGCAGGCAAAACGCTTTAACTTGACTCCCACCTCTCCTACCCACAGCGTACATGTTATTTGGCCAACCGACAAACCGAAATTTCGACCTAATACGACCTTTCCAGCCACACCCATTGACCTGATGCCGTTTCTGTTGTTGTTGTCGTTATTGTTGTTTGTCCCCCCTCTTAGCACACTCCTCATAACTACAGTAATTATGGCATTTTTGGAATGCCCACCTGCTTCTCATCCACCAGGTGAGTCAGGTGTACGCCGTTTGTAACCAACTTAACGTACTTTGTATATATATCTGTGCGGGCTGATATCGTTCGTGTTCAAGCGAGCCTTTCAAAGCGAATTTTCGGGATTATTGGCACGTTAGTTAAATTACTTTCGCGGAAGGAATTTTTAATTTGAAATCATGTACATACACACATATCATATATATAATACTTTATAGTATAGCCCGTACAGTGTTATAAATTGTCTCGAATTCTTAAATGTTTAAATACTTAACTTGTTGAATCACCACAGAAAATGTGAAGAATACATTCCAATTCTAATACATTTCCACTATCCTCTCCTGCTACCGTTCACTTTATATGCTAATTGAGCTGCTGACCCAGAAATGCCAATTAAGTTGACGCATTGCTGTTTATATTTATGCCAAAGCAACTACACAAAAATTTCGCATTTCTATTTATGGCAAAATCATTAGAATAAGTTATTTCCGTTGGGTTCAAACAGCACCCAATACCCGCTTAGCTATGCTGCTGTGGTTGCTGAATTATTCGAGGAATATGAACAATTATTTGATGTCTATATTTATGTCAATGTTCCACTCGCAATTTTCATATTATCTACTTAAATAATTGTTATTAAATTAAACATTGGTTTAATTCCTAGTAATTTTTGACAGTAAATAAGAAGACTTTTAATTTGTATCACTCTAATGTGCTTTTTAAAGCATTTTAACCTACAAGGCTTACCGGCATTGTTTGTTTCTATGTATATTTTATAGAATTCATTGTTGCGTTGGCCTAACTTTAAACCAACCAATACAAGAACTGACCTAATACCTAATACGTTTTAACATACTCGAAGTTTGAACTATCATTTTTTAACTGTTGCTGGCCACACTTCAACACTTGATTTAACAATTTGTTTTTTATTTTTCTGCTTTTGTTGTGGGTTTGCCGTAACGCTTGGGCGCACATTAAACCCTTCGCTAGCAAACTTTTCACCTTCACTCAGTCCTTTTTGTTTTGTGGTGTGGGTAATGGTGGTGTTAGGGTGGTGGGATTTACAGCTGATTTAGCCGCTTGAGCCATGGCTAATGCATAATAAACGCTTTTGCCGCAAACTTTCACGCCACTTCCCATGGCTAACATAGTAGCAAACACACACACACACATGGGCTTGTGGGCATGCGTGCGTGAGTATTGGCCAATTTCGTTTTTGGTTACAGATTCGTTTTTTGCGTCTTGTGTGTATTCTTTGGGCTCGTCTCCTGCCAAGTCGGTTTGTCGTTCCGGCCGGTTGGCCATTCTATTTAAGATAGGTATCATGTGCAGTCATTAGATTGTTTTTCGATTGACGTGACATGATAATGAATGATTTGGCCATGTTGTTGCTTACGTTTTTTGTTGCCTTTGTTTTGTTTTAGCAACATTTTTTGTGTGTGAGCTAGAGCTTTTCAGAGCAGCCACAAAAACAGCACTTTGTGAAGCATTTTCGATTGTGAAACATGCAATTTGTGGCTGGCCATTGGCAGGTGGCAATTGAGTTTGTTTGTTGATTTGTTTATGGTTATGGCCATAATGGCCATTGAAGCGAACAGGCCAAAAAGAGCTGGTTATGGCCTCAACTTTTCAAAGAGAGCTCGAATAAACGGCAATTGCAATTAAAAAACCCAACACGATATTGCAAATTCAACATGAGCCAGATGCTAACCTTCTATTTCAATTCCCATTTCACGGAAATGGTCTTCCATTATTGTGTTCTAATTACAGCCTAGTGGCAAACAAAGCTGGCATGATGTTGGTAGTAATAAAGTTTCTTTAGAATGGATCAATTCAAATAGTAAATAATGTCTGTAACATTAACGTAAATAATCAAATGTTGGCTTAGATAATTAAATATACAATTACAGTCCAAGAAAAACAATTAAAAATTTATTAAAGAAATGTGAATTGTCTTGAAATTGATATTTTTATTTCCACGTCAACTGAAACCTGACAAAGAAATGATACTACAGCCTACCGGACAGAATATAAGAGACAACTTACAACAATTGCTGAAAACATACGTACAAAGGAGGGGAGAAAAGATATTAAGTGTATCACGTGTCACGTATTATTGTTCTAGTACATTTACATTTGTCTATGCATGAGCCAGACGGGCAGGAGTTTTAGCTGAACCACTCGTACAGCCTAAAGTGGCTGAAAACACGCATTTCGTTCATGACACTCACAAGTCTGCGCATTTTGCCTCGATTTGCTTTTGTTTTTGGCTTTAATTAATACGCGTTTTCGTGTTGCCAACTCACGCATGTCTGACAGCTCTTTCCTCCTACTTTCTACACAGCCCATCCGCTTTTTCCCGTCCTAACTGCCATCGTCACTCACACAACCCCTAACTCGGCTACGTTTCCGTATCCGTTTTCATTCCGCCCCAAGGCAACAGTGTACGACTGACACGCAAATGCAATTTGTGTGGGTAGATTATTTTGTGTTTTTCTCTTGTCGTGGGTGACATAAGTAAAACTTTGACTACGACTCGCTTTTTTAAGAGTGAGTACAGGAGGCTAGACTTATGAAATTTTAATTAATGGTAAGCGCATATTAGGCACAACCTTAGAATGGAATTTTCTGCTTTTTTTTTTAAATAACTGAGCTAAGTGCCTGAACAAAATGCCTACATGACATATAATATGATCTTATTAGCCAAATGTCAAACACCAAATGTCAGACTTAATCTATTTCTACTGCAAGTGTCAGAGGTAATCACATAACTACCATATTTAAAAACATAAGGGCAGAATAGTTGAACTAACTTCAAATTCTGAAATATTTGCCAGGTCGAATTAGATATGCAAAAATTATCATAGAATCATGTTGTTTAAAAAGCAGTTCCTCAGCTTTTGGTACATTTTCTTTTAAGCAAATTTATAAATTCGAACTCTTTTTAATTCATTATATTAATTGACCTTAAATATATGTAGATACAAATCATGATTGTTTTCAATTAAATTTTGTGTTTACGGCCAATGTAGTTGCATTTTAATGATTGAATCCGCAATTTGTTGTTACATAATTATAAAGAATAATGCTGAGGGGCATAAATATTACACAAGTAGCTCATTAAAATTGTTTATGATGCTGCACAACAATAATACCAGTACAACAGTATAACAGTAGCAAAAAGATATCAAAAAAACAGAGGCAACAATAACGAAATACACATTGGGTTAATAAAAATAATAATTAAGCCTGGGCGTAAGTATTAAATATGCATTACCATTCGCATATACATATAGTATAGTAAAATGTGCATGTACCACGGCAAATGAACATTTGCCTTGGCTTTTCGCTTAATTAGCTTCCATTATATAGTTAAAACAAACATGTTACATATATTAAACAGATACTAAATGTTATTAAACTCACTCTACACGATATTCTTTGGCTCCTGGTAATGGTTTGTGCTGTAAATTGAAATGTTATCTCAAGTTATCACTAAACATTCACATTCAATCATTAAATGATTGTATTTCCGCTTTGAAAGCGCGTCTTTCATTTCCTGCTCTTATTTAATTTAAAACCTATGTATCTTTTGTGCATATATCGTATATACTTTGCTTAGAGCTTCCTTGATGATCTGATACTGTTGCTATTTGCTATTTGCATTCATTGACAAACGCGTGTGAATAGGGTTCATGTTCAGTGAATAAATCGTTAATTGATTAGCATTCAAAGTACCTAGTGACAAAATCAATGCATGTTTTATTTAATTAAAATGGTGATACCATCACTAGTCGACCAACACAATACACTCCATACACATGTGTGGTCCATTCATATAAAACATTTAAGATATTAAATATATGAGATGCTATGCATAGATATTTAAAATTCAATTAGAAATACTTTGGGGAAATGAACACAAATACTAAACTACTGAACTGGAAATTGATAAGAATGTAATGGGTTTTAGCAATTTCTGAAAAACCCAAGGCTATGATTTAAAAAACATTTACATTCAACTAACCATAGCATGAAATTTGATATATGATTCCAAGAATACAAGCTCAAGTGATTCAGATTGTTTGCCAAAGTAAATATGAGTTATTATTGTTGAAAATCTTGAAGATAATTCGGAGAATTCTTGCAATTAGTATTAAGCTTATAGCTGTCTAAGCTACGGATTAAATAATATGCTAAATAATACAAATACAAACAATAGAAAACTGAAAATTTGAATACGTCTCAAACTTATTAAAATGCCAAGCAAATAAAGGAAGGGAAACATCAAGAAAAACAACGTCGCAGAGCTTCGAATAAAATATTTCATGCATACAAATTAATGACCAGAATTGGCAATATATGTAAAAGATGCCAACGGCTTAAGAACAATCCAAAAAAAAAAAAAAAACATTGTGCATGGATTTATGTAAATTTTTGTAATATACACATGTCGGTTGAATATTATAGCCAAAAGCAAAGAACGCAAAGTTTTTGCAGCCCAGGCTAATGCCTTTAGCCTGTGTTATTTTGCGCCTACGGTGCGTATGCGCAATAAGCATAATAAGGCACATATTTATGTTGTTGTATGTACGGGATGAGCGGCAGCAAATTGAAATGGCACGCACAACATAAATAGAGATTTTAATAAAGTCTTTTTAAATTTCTTTTTTTTTTCTGCTGTTTATTTTAAATTGTTTTTCCTGTTAATTTTTTTTTCCTGGTGGTAATCCTTAAATCGTAATGGAAGCCTCGCAACTGCAGACGCCTGGCGTGTTTTTGTACTTGTACTCGCTGATTTGAAACAGGTTAGTTAGTTAGTTGCTTTGACTTGTTGGAGGGCTTCAATATTGCGTGTTTGATCAGATTTAAGTGCAGAGATTGGTGTCAAATCAGATGTGCGTGTCGACTGCAAACAATCGAGACATGCAATCTCTAAAAATGCATCATTAACGATTAATTAGTGCCCAAAACAACATGTTGACTGTTGCATGACAAGTCGTGGCCAGTTCTACCCAGACTAGCATGAGCTGCTAAGTGAAAAACTGCCAAAACAATAGTGGCACGTACAAATGCAACAACAGATATAGATACCAAGAGAGACAGATATATATAAAGCATATTAGAGAGTGAAGAAAAGAGAAGAGAAGAGTAGAGAATGCACGGAAGCAGCACTGAGACCCTGTAATCCTCAGACTTACTTTGGCAGTGCATTAAGCAGTCCGAGCATTTGGAAATTAGCGTGCGTCTGAACGAGCAAACGGCACTCAAGTGCACCGTTAAGCCATGAGGCCAAGACTGCCAGCCAAACTGCCAGCCAGACTGCAGCCATAAATGCTACGAGATGTCAGAGTCCATTGGCCAAAATGGAGAAGGGAGGCCCAAAGGGCACTTCAAGTATTTATGCGGCGCGTGCTGCACGTTAAGTGCAGCATCAGCTGGCCTTTCCGTGCACTGCGTTTGCCTTTGGTATTTCCGTTGCCATTGCTGTTTGCCCTCACACAAGTTATTGTTCTACACTAAGCATTGTTACTTGCGCTGTCATACATGGCGTATACGCAATAAAATGCACTGCCATAGATTATAACGTGCTCATAACTTTCAAACCGTTCATCGATTATGCGATGCTTTCTGCTATACTCTCTGCTCAGCTATACGCTTTACTCTCTCCTCTCTCCTCTCTGTTCATTCCCAAGCCTTCATCTTGCAACTACGGCAAAGTTGCATTTAATCCACAGAATGCGCAGCACGCGCATTAAGCTGGCAGTAAACAGCACATTTTCAACGTCACCGGATTGCTGCACAGTGGGCTCAAGAGGCAGATCTGTGCACGAATTAAGTTTACTTAGAAATTTTGAATAATAAGTGTTTAGAATTTGAGAAATTTAAAAGAAAAAAAAAGAAATGCGACCATGATTCCTAATGACACCATTTTGATTTAGTATGAATTTTAGTTTGAGTGTTTATATATTTTTTTAAGGGTATTTTAAAGTGAATATCCTGAAGAACTATACTTTTCATTCTCAGTGCATTTACGCATGCACTTTTGATTGATTTGGTACCACTGTGTTAGGCTATTGTATGGGGCAACATCTTCAGGGGTCGCTGATGCTGCTCGACGCTCTGCGGTTGCCCCAGTGCGTTTATTATGCCATTCGCAGTTTAATAATGATATTATCATCACGGCAGGATATTAAGCTTTTCCTGCCTGGTCTGTTGAGCACAGACGACGCCACAGACGACAGACGACAGTCGACAGTCGACCAACGACAGACGACCAACGACAGCCCACAGACGTACGGACGACGGACGACGGACGACCTGGCCATGCTGTATGGTCCATTGGTTGGGCTGTGGTGGCAGTGGCGTTGGTTGAGGTCGCCAGCGCGGCATTAAAACTATAATCAGTTTATGTAATAAAGTAAATTGTGTACGTAATGCGTGCTGGATGCTCTCTTTTATTTATTTATTTTCTTATGCGCTACTTTTTATTATTATGGGCCAAGCATGCTTAGCGCAGTTAACGCCTCCAAAGTGGAGTCAGAGTGGGGCGTTGCTGTTGAAGTTCCCTGTTCGGTTTCTGGCTTTCGGGTTGGTCTGTGCACGGAGGGGAGGGGTTCAGGCAGCTGGCATGCCGCAATAATGTTCAATATTAATAAAAGTTTGGCCCAAGTTAATTAAATTTGCTTTTTAATGTTCAGCCATGCATGAGGCAAGCGCCAATGTAATAAATTGACCATGCGCTCCATAATGCCCCATATCCGGCACAGACTGCCACCACAGCAGCTGTGGGTCTTCACTTTTTTACCCAAGCAACGCACCGAAAGAAAGAAAGTTTTCACTAAGTCGATACTTCGTGAAATGCGAGAGGAAATGAACCCATAAACTTGCATTTTCTGTTTGCTTGAACCTTTTATCGTGACCTCAAAAGACTAGAATAATTTCAGATTTATGCCGTATGTAAGTAATAAAACTATTTTCAAAATTTTAAATTTTAGAATGGGAAATATAAAATTATTAAATTCCATTTATGTTTGTATATAATTATATTATTTAAATTTTAAAGAATATTTGTTTATGAAATTTACAATTTGTTGTATATAAAGTCAAATATTCTTCTTCTGCTTTCTTCAAATTATTCATTAAATTTAGATTAAGCGCGTTTCAGCAGAAATCTGTATTCAATAATTTCTACCTTTGGCTCTTCCTTTTATTTCTCTCTTTCTCTCTATGTTTTCTGTTAAATAATTTAATCTCTTTGTTTGCGACTGGCACGCACTAATCCACAGTTTAAGGTATAAATATTTTAAAAATATTTTCAATTGAAAACTTTGCTTTGTCGTGTATATAATTGAGCATTTTAATGCTTCACCTGCCACAAATTAGCGTTTGATGTTAGGATATACAGCTCTATATACTTATATACCGTTCTCGCTTACACCTAGTACTACATGGCATTCTGGCACTTTGTAAACGTCTTGAGTTTGGCTTTAATAAAGCACATAAAACGGCATTAGAGTGGTAAGGCGACGTTGGCAACAAAGTCACCATTATGAGTTCTTTTGTGGTGGCCTTTAGACCTCTTTGGACGCGTCAATATTTAATGGAGCCTCGAGCCGTAAACCCTGGTCTCAACAGCCAGCTACAGCTCTCTAGCTCTACAGCTATAGCTGAGGCTACTGTCCATTGTTTGGGCTCCAAAGACATGGCATTGTTGTTGTAGTCGTTGTCGTTGAAAAGTTTTTTATTTAATAAAAGTCCGCTTTCATGTCATGATGTTCGCTCGCGCTGACGATTTTCTGTTTTGCCATTTTAAATATCGCATCATATTAAAATTGCGCACAATTAAGGTTTCCTATTTAATTTGTGACCCATTGTCTGGAGGCAGCTACTGGGAATGTTTTTTAAGGCATGCGGTCGAAGTGTCAGCACTGAGGGCACTCCAATTAATATTAATTAGAAGCACTTTATCTATATAATGCACAGAAGTTCGATGTTGCCGCAAAAGTTTGTGGAATAGCGAAAACAATCGAGGCAATCAGGCGAATTCATTGCGATTGAAGCAACGAGTGCACGGGATTTCCTGTGAATTAAAGTCTTAGCCAGATGTCGGAGTTAGAGTGGCAATGGGTGTGGGCGTGGCAGTGGGCCCAGACGTGCGTGTTTCTGTTGGTGTGAGCACTCGACACGCCTCAAAAACTTTTCGCTGTACTTGTGGCTTTAGCTGGAGCTGTAGATGTAGCTGTAGCTGTGCAATGTGGCGTATGAGCAATGCAAAGCACACAAAGTTCGTTCTTTCAACACTTCAATTTGATTAAATAGCTTAAACGAATGTCTATAGTGAAAACCCCAAAGAACTCAAAGCCTAATCCATTTCACACACACAAATCGCATGCATTTCACAATGCAAGACATGTTTAATGCTTTGGATTTCCCTAGAGAGTCGAGCCCAGATTCATGTCACGGAGCTCACTCAGATGATAGCAGCTGCAGGTCGAGATGTAAATTGTAATTAACTTTGGCCAGCCGATGAATTGTAAGCATAATTTAAGGCAGTTGGCATTATTTTGGGTGCACAACTCAAGTGTGTAAGCCTGTGAATTTTGTTTTAAGTAATTTACAAGCCTCAACATATTCTACGTATGACACAGGATACATGGCACATGCACAAGACACAAAAGAGACACAAAGTGTAGACTGGAAAAGAGGGACAAGACCAAGTCAAGGCAAAATTGTCTTGGCCTGGCCGCAAAAACAGCAGCAGCATCGGCAGCCAAGCGGCAAAATTATGGAAAAAGTCAACAGTAAACAAGTGTCCTGTTCGTAGGCTCAGACGTTTTGTGGGCAGGGCGGCGGCAGTAGAGACTTGTACTCGTAGTCACTGGTACAGGTCAGGGTAGGTCACTGAAATTGTCGGAGCGGCAACAAAGTGAAAGCGAAAACGTAAGAATATGACCTCCAGCGCCTGAAGGCGAGAACAGAAGCAGCAGCAGAAGCAGTAGCAGTAGTAGCAGATGTAGACGCAAAATGTGACAAACTGAAAATGAACAAGCGACTAAAAGTGAGCAACAAAAGCGACAACAAAAGCAGTAATAACGGAAACAACAACAACAACAACGATATCAACAATAACACCAACAATAACAGCAGCAACAGCTGAAGTTTGCAGAATGTCAGATGTGTTGAACAATATATTTAAAATTGATTATTAAATTAAATTTAATGTGCACATTGGAGTGTCCCATTAAAGAATTGACTTATATTTAGAATCTATAATAAAATTTACAATTTAATATGTTGAAGTCAATAGAAAAAATTTGTTAGCTAGCTTATAGCCTAGTTTTGAAAAGAAGAGGAGACTCCGAAGATTCCATCCGCAGGACCTACCAAGTAGGTCCCTTGCCTAGGTAAAATCCCTATATAAATAGTTATAAAGTAGCGTT
>JBANCZ010000803.1:0-28725 GCA_037040025.1 Sphaerogastrella javana | reverse complement strand
TCTTTATACAATAGTTTATGAATGTATATATATATATATATATATATATGTATATTGTTATATATATATACTTAAATATATGTATATGTATCTATTTTTTTGCTCTTTAGCTCTAATGTGCTTCTGTTTGCCGCTTTGCAACAGCTGCAGCTACAAACTGCCAACGACATAGTTTGCTGCCAAGACTTTTTGTTGCAGTTGTTGCATTTGCAGCATTTGTTGCCAAGTTGTATGAACTCTGTGCTTCGCTTAGCGTTTGTCTACAGCTCAAAAGTCTTGCCACCTGTGCTCTGATATATATAGGAAATCTCAGCCCGTTGCTTCAGTGAGTTGCAAGAAACTTTGGCAAGCAAATCGCAGCTGGAGTCAGTGTGGCTTAGGCATGAGGCATGCAACTTGGGGCAGCCAAAGCCTTAACTTTTTTGCCTTTGTATCACCTGTGTGTGTATACGCCTTTTGGGGGCATGTCTTCATGAAAAGTTCAGGCTAAAGTCTTACGCTGCGACTCAATGTAAATCTCTGAGGAGAAGCCGAAGAGATGTAACTCTAGCCCCAATGTTTGTGCTGCATAATTAAGCAGCTGTCAAGTAAATTTGTTGCAACTCTGACAGCACAACAGTGCACACCAAAAGTAAATACACACGTACACATATCAAGTGTCATTGCAAATGAATGCCTACTGATTATAAGTTGCAAAATTCTAAGCAACTGTTGATACAGTGTCAATAAACAGAGAGAGGAAGAGTAAAGAAGAGCAAAAAGAGACAGAGAAAAGGTTCAGAATTATTGAAGAGGTTGTTAGAAGAACATGGTTCTTGCATATGATATATATAGATATATATATATATAGGATGCGCATAGAGAGTAAAAATGTCTCTTTCTTAGCAAGAAAGAAATTTAACAGCTTATTATATACTATAGATATTAAATTTGTAGATTAGAGATTTGTTATATATAAGATTAGATTTGTATAATTATAAATGTAAATATATATAATATAACATAGTATTGTCTACATTTAAAAACTCAAATACTAAAGAGATTAGTAAAATCAAGACAGGGAAAAATTATAAACAAATGAATGTATATATCCCTATGATATAAAATAAAATAAAACCCATATATTTATTATATTTATATTTATCTATTTATTTAGTAATATTTAGTTTATATAATTCCAGTAGACATTTCACATTCGGTGGTATAATCAGAGGTCGAAATTCAATTTCATTTGTCAGACCATGTTTGCCACTCAATCATAAAACCTTTTGCTTTAATCAGACTAATGGCTAATGTTGAATACCTAATGATGATGCCAATAGCAACAACAACAACAACAATAAGAATAACAACAACAACAATAGGCCATAGTAGTATTCATCAGCAACAACGGCAGTGAGTAATTAATCTAACGGTAATGTAATAACCGTCATTAAACTAAACAAACAGAATACAATGTTTCCCATTCACCAATTTCAATGGTTCCACCGTTACGCATAAATTACAATATTCCCCAAATACAATGCCAACCAGTTAACCACGCCCACTCCATATAGCACCATCTACCCACAACACTCTACCTTTTGGCAGTTGCAGCTCAGCTATTATGGACCTGCCTCTATTAACACAGAGTTGCTGTTGTCGGCCTATGTTTCCAATTACATGTACCGGTCCTTCGATTGTCGATTGTCGATTGTCGATAGACGATATAATGCCACGGTAAGTGGGGCTGGGTAGTTCGGGCTAACAGCCGTGGGAATTGTATTCGGTAAATAATATTGTGGCCGGGGCCAAATGTTTAATGATATGAAATTAATGCGCAAATATCATCGACAATGCGCACTCATACTCAAGCGCATAAATATATATACAGACACACAGACACACACACATACACACACACACACACAGACACACATATGTAACAATGATGTTCCGTGGGAAATTTGATTTTCCCCTCAGACATCGCCAGGTGCAAATGTCAATAATATAGCAGCGGAGTGCATACATTTATGACAACGTAGCGTTTGCCCAATATATCGATATATTTGTAGGGGTTGTGCATATATTTACATATACATCTCGTATTAACTGACCACCATACCAAGCACAGTGGGCATAATTAGATATTTTTACAAAATAAAATAAATTAAATATATTTCAAATATGTGATGTTGTTTTACAATTAAATCGAAATTTCAACTGCGATATCGACTTTTGTGTAATTCCTTCTCTTCACAATACGCTCTAACACGTCTGTTATAACACCTAAAATCATTTGAACTCATCTTCACTTTTAGAAAAATAAATCTATTGTACACAAAAAGATGTGAATGATGTGGCTGAAGCAACGTCAAAAATTTCCCCATTTAGTACGATTTTTCCAATAACAGGTATAATTTTAATATTCAAAAGCAAATTATATTCTTTTGAGTAAAATGGCGGAATACACAAAGTTACACCTTTTATTCAAAAATTATATATATATTCCGATTTCATTCCTATAGTGTTTTTTGCAGCTTCGTTATAAAACAAATCGAGATTTCAATTAATATAATTTATTTACTGATATTTCATGATCAAAACAATACGCAAAGACAAATTTGAATTGTTTTTCCGGTTAAATATGTTTACTCTTTACTTTAGCTCTTAAAGTTTTCAAAGTTTGAGTAGTAGTAAAAGAGAAAGACAGACAGACAAGCAGACAGCCAGCATAGACGAGAGATATAAACAGACAGATAGGCGGAACTAGACATCATTCTCAGTTTATCGTCTTGATTAAGGCCGAATTGAGGACAATTCTGACAAATACCATCTTTCTATCTATCTCTATCTCTTTTTTCTCTCTCTATCTGTATCCCTCAATCGCTTTCTCTCTCTCACTCTCTCTTTCTTTCTCACTGTCACTCTCTCTTTCTCACACTCTCCCTCTCTCTGTTACTGTCACATATACATATGGTAGACCTTTTGTGCTTTATAATAACAAGGTCTAAAACTAATTATTAAGTAGAAATTGTGAAATATCTTCCATGGTAGATGCAGCTCAATCTAATCCTCTATA
The DNA here is from genome assembly GCA_037040025.1 of Sphaerogastrella javana. Taxonomy (NCBI): domain Eukaryota; kingdom Metazoa; phylum Arthropoda; class Insecta; order Diptera; family Drosophilidae; genus Sphaerogastrella; species Sphaerogastrella javana. Next base: position 25,664 of record JBANCZ010000803.1, on the reverse strand, counting down.
TGAGGACGAAAACACACACACACACACACACACGGTTTTAGACTTGGGCAAAGGCAAAATTTGATTTTTGCCTTGTGAATTTTATGGGTCGGGCTGTCAGCCTGACGTACCCCAAACAATTGGCGCCAGTTTGCTTGAATTTTCCGCTTACAATTCGCATATATAGTATAGTATGATATAGTATAGTATAGTATATATAGTATACTATACTGTGAGTATTTCTATTGCTATTTATTACGGTTTTTTTTTTATTGGGTTGTGCGTGCTACTTGGCCACAATTTGATGGCAAACAGCAAAATGATATGCGAGGGTTTCACTTTTCGTCTAACACCCAAACAAAATTTTATTGTCCAGTCGCAAAAAATATATATACATATACATATATATATATATTCGATGCTATAAGCGAGGAAATACGCATGAAATTAGATTTGCTTCATCGAATTGATTTCATTTGTTTTGATTTGTTTCCGAAAATACGCAAATTGGATACGAAACCGTAACCGAAACCGAAAGCAGCGCCATCACCCACAGCCCCGCCCCTTTTCGAAAGTCACTCACAGAGAGAGACAGACTGAATGTGTGAGAGAGAGAGAAAGAGAGAGAGAGAGTAAGATACGTTGAAAGCAACATAATGGGAGTGTTAGCATGGCTGAAATGAATACATTTTGGTCAAACTGTTGAGATTCGAGCATTGTCGTCCTTGCTGCTGGACATGAGGGGCGTTACGAGTGGAGGGGTGTGGCGGGCGGGGGCGTTGACGTGGGGCGTTGCGGTTTATGCTGATATTGTTGACTGACAAAGCGACCAGAAAACCCACCTAAAACCCAGTCGAGCCCCAAAACTGACACACACATAGAAAGACAGATAGTGGGAATATGAAAGTAAGGGAGGGAGACAGTGGGAGTGGTAATTTCGGGGGGCTGAAATTGTAGTCAGGCCTGACTTTTAGTAGTTTCTGCTTTTGGCAATTGAGCGATCAACACTTGGCAGCTGTGTTGGCATTAAAGTGTCAGCAAATATACAGACAAACATCTAATACTATATATGGCATATAGTATAAAGTGTTCTCTTTTTTTTTGTTTCTATCTAGGTTTTTAGTGATTTGGGCCGCATGCGGCTTATTGTGCCACGCGTTAAGCCTGCGCTACACTCACATAGCCAAGAACCAAGGCCGAAACCAAAAACAAAAGTTGCCTCTCAATCAAATGGCAAATCCAAAACGCTTTTGCCACAGTGGCAACCCTTTTTTCGTACAGGGGATTTCCCCTACTATTGGGGATTAACAGATCAGAGTGGGACTCAAATGACCCGACCAATGCTCAAGGGTTTTTTAGCCACAATAAGTGCTCCCCACAAAAGTTTTCTGTGTTCGAAGAACTTCTCCTTGGGCAACTTTTCTTTTTAGCTTTTGATGACCCAATTAATGGCTTTCCAGAATTTATTTATTGTCAAAAATATATATATGTATATATATATTTTGTATGCTGTCCCATAACTAATCATTATGGAAACATACAGCAGTAAAGGTCTGTGGAAACTTATAACAAAATAGCTACGCTCAAATTGTTTTATTGTCCCTTTTGCTCTGGCTTCCCTCTTTCCAATTTCTTAAAAAACCCTCGAGGGATTTCCAACAATGGATTGGTTGTCAGAGCAACACATTTATACTTGGTATTTATGAAGGAAATATGCACTGTGAAATTGTAGCAAGCATTTTCTAATAAACTACAATACTATCAATGGTACAACGGATTTTCTTTCATCTCTGCGTAAATTCAAGTGAGTTTTGTTTCGATTACAACTAAATAAACAAAAAAATCAGTTTTGAAGAGAAATACGTACACAATGTGAGTATAAAATGTAATTGAGAAGGATATTCTAATAACAACATCAGTATCTGTTTTGGCATTGTAAAGTTGGCCATATTCCGGACAGATCTGCTAGTTTTTCAACGTCTTCGACCAGGTAAAAACTCAAACATCACCTATATGGAAATCTGTCCTTTTTTTGAGATTAAGTTTATTTTATGTTAAAAACTGTTATAGTGAAGGTGAAACAATATCTAATAAATAGATTAATCTAATAATACCATATATGATTAAAATCGATTTTAAAACTAATATAAATTCTAGTCGAAAGAATATACGTATAAAAAAATCGATTTCAACTGTAATAACGGAATTTCTGAAACACATTTAAGCAAGAGCGTCTCGATTGCTAGCAACGGCAGTGAGATTTTAAAAAATTGATGCTAATAATACATATTAATTTTCTTAAAACTATATAAAATACCATAAAAATACATTTGCCCATTTTGATTATCGTTTTCCAAAATACTTGTGTTTTTCCAGGTTTTTTTTTTGTTTAACCCTGTATGAATATTCTGATAAAATAAAAAATGAAAAAAATGTTGTATGGTGTAAATTTGTTATAAAAATATATAATGAACGCCTAAAAACTATACAATATGTTGGAAATTACAAGTTGTAAAGTTCATTAAACTAAACTAAAATATTTACAACGTTTGCTAACGCGAAATGGGCACCGAATGTTAATAAAATATATATGTTATATATAATATGTATATGGAGAAATCAGTGGACAAAAACTTCAATTGTTTTGCATGGATAATCCGTCATTGCTTCTGGTCATGCGTTTATCCCTGTTCGCCTTCTGTCGCGCCTCGGCCGCGGCACATACCGCCTTGTAAGCGGACTTCTTGATATTTTCCAGGTCCTTGCGTGCGATCTTCAGCATTTTCTTGAGTGATTCATTGCGTGCTTGAGACGAATCAATGTTTTGCATCTTCTCGGACAGTTGCTGTTGTGCCGCAGCTGCTGCAGATCGGGCATTATTCGTCAAATCTTGTGCCATCTTGACCGCGCTTTGCAGAGTCTGGAGCAACTGCTGCGCCTGCTTGGCCGTCGAGCAGGCCAATTGCAAATGCTGCTGGGTATTTTGCATGTTGTCGCTTTCCGATCCCTGACACGATGCCTCAGCCAGTTCGGACTCCAATTGATCGACCATCTGCTGTTTACCAGCAAGTGCCGCCTCGGCCGCCTTGGCAGCGGCATATGCTCTATCCGCCAGTTGCTTTTTCACCTGACGCGCCACCTCTGCAGCGGCGCATTGCTGAGTATCGTACGCCTGCTCTGCCTCCATGGCGGCCTTCTGAGCTATATTCGTGGCCGTTTGCTTGCCGGTGGAGAGATCCACATTGCACGACGGTTTACGAGTTCCTTCAGAGTTTGTACATGGATCGGCTTCCTCGCCCGTCTTGAAGCCACCCGATTCACAATCTCGAAAACGCTTACGAATGGTATCGCGCAGCCGTGAACGCGCCGACAATGATCCGTACTTGTCGCCTTGACAGAAGGGGAGTATGGCAAGTATGACAAGAAAACTGCAGATGAAGTTGGTTATCTGCGGTACGTGCATTATTACATGGAACGTTTAAAGTTTGTGCAAGTTTTTTCTTCCTAATAACCGCTTCAGCATTTTAACAATTCAAGTAGTTTTGCTAAGCCAACTTTTTTCCACCTCAACAAATGAAGCATCAAACTGTTGCCCTTAGCAGCTCTAACAAAATGTGTCCTAGGCGAGGGAAGTCGGCCATGTAGTAGCTGCCAGACGCACAACTTTCTATAAATTCAGGTGCCTCCGATACCCTAGAAGTATGTGAAATGGATTAATTTCAATTTTATAGTGCGTCTCAAGGAATATCGCAACAAAACTTTGAAGTTTACGCACTAATGAGCAGCATCCAGGTGCAAAACTTCCGAGAGGAGTTTTAAAAGTTCTTTTGAGGTTTCTGCAAAAGTTGCGCACAATTCTCCTTTCGACTTTGTTTAAATCCCGCATTCGCGACATCGTCTGAGTGCCAGTGATGCCAACTTTATTTTAAAAAACATGGATAAAAAAGAAATATAAGACAAATGATTCGAATATTAGCCTATGTAGATAGAACTCGCTAAATTGTTGCTAATTAGTGAAGTGTGATTTTCTCTTGCAGAATTTCAGTGTTAGAAAGCGATGAAACTATCGTGGCTTACAAGATATCGATAGGTTACATTAAAGAAAAAGTTAATATGAAAATATGTAATTATTGAAAATATTTATTAAAATGTAGGTGTGCCACGCCTTTTCTTAAAATAATTTCGTCGTTTAGGAATCACTCCAAAATATAATATGTCCTATAATAGCATTGCCCAGTCATTTGGTATTTAATTTATCGATAAGTCAAACGTAGTAGCCCTCGAAAGTCAGTATTTAAAGTCAAATAAATTGCTTCAGCAACTCAGTTTCGCTTCCATCCCACACTCGCTCACATGTTCTCAATACGCTTCTAGTTTTAACTAGAATAAAATATATAATTATGAAGAAAAAAGGTAAGCAATCATTTGCGTTTTTCTGCGCCCAATTAAATAAAATACTTTATTTTTATATTTGCAGAATAGATTGCGGATTGCGGTTTGTTCAACATGCGATAATTTTCTTAAGCAGGTTCCATTCGTGGCATACAACAACAGCAACAGCCATAATTTTCATTTGCAACACTACGCTACCCTGCACATTATGAGGATCTATCTATCCAGGATGTCTATATATCCAATATTAAATTTATTATAAATCTCTGCCGCACAAGGTGAACTCCTTACTAATGATAAGATTGTATTAATTCCATATTCTATCGTTATGGGGTTGCTGCTCTCTAAGGTTTGCTATCATGTGTTTCTTTAATTCTTAAAAATGTATATATTAATTAGTTTAAATTTATATTCGCAGTTCATAATGGGGTTCGTCAATGTTGCTGTGTCATCGAATTATAAATCGGATGTTAGATCAGATGTATCTCTTCTACAAGCAAGAAATCTGGTCAAATCTATCGCTTTAAAATGAACTATTATAATCTTATCATGTAGATTATATATTTTAAGAAAATACAAATCTATATAAATATTTCAAAGCTAATTTTAAACTAAAATTCATTTAAATTGTATATATAAATTATCAAGTGCCACTTTGCTGATTGTAGAACTATAAAAGGGCCTACAAATGCGGTTAGTTTGAGTATTTTATGTCTTTAATACAATTAATTGTTGGTCATAGCTTAGGGCTGACTCAAAATGGTTTCCCTTGGCCCGTGATAAGCCCAAACAGACTTATCGGGCTGGTCAAACTGGTCAAACCCTTACAAAACCCCAGACGATTTACTGTTTTTTTTTTTTTTCTTTTTTTTGGGTTCTCTTTTCGTTTGTGCGTTGATCTGTTAAACCACCCTTAGAATAAAAAGGGTAAAGTCAATTTTATAACCAACTTGGAACTAAGTTGTCCGTGTGTGGTTCATAAAAAATGTGAAATAGTTAAGAGATGTTACGGCGTTGATTATTTATGCACTGCTATAAAGTCACAGCTCTTATAATGTGGCTGAAAAGTTCTTAAACTTAATGTGTTTTCGGCAACAAATTAACACGCACACACACACACACACACAGTGCGAGTCTCATTTAAAAAATTGTGCAAAAATATATATAAGAGATATTTAAGTGAAGTTGAGTTACTGCAAATGGACACTCGACAACCACAACTGGCACCAGAGTTTTTCACGCTGCTGACCCTGTTGTCCTTGTGGGGACGCAAACTTATTTGCGGTTGATGTTGCTGTTGCTCTTGATGTTGCTGTTGCTCTTGATGTTGCTGTTGCTTCTGATGTTGCTGTTGTTGTTGTTGTTGATGTTGCTGCTGCTGTTGCTGCTGTTGCCTTGTGGCATTTGCACATTTTTCGTGAGCCTCTGCCTCGGGAATGCCCCACTGCTGTTGCTCGTTGAAGGTCCTCGTTCTCGTTCTTGTGCTCGTCCTCGTCCTTGTCCATGTCACTTGCATGCGCCTTTTTGCGTGGCCAAGTGCATGTGCACAAGTGGCGCAAATGACACTCCGTGTGGGCGTGGCACGCATCCTGTTCCAGTAAATACCACAAAAAAATAAAATGAAAATCAAATTCGTACACGAAATCGATGTGCATGAAAATTTGCGGTGAATTCGCTTCTAAAAGTCTCTCATTTGAAAAGCCAAACTCGAATGTGGGCTACTGGTATGCCCTAGAAAAAATTAATTGATAGTAAAAGGTCAAATGAAAACATTGAGAATGCCAATCAAATAAACAATTGTATAAAACAAAAAATTCACTAAACAAAAACGCAGAAATATGTTCTATCCATTAAGCATGTCAATTTCCTTTTTGATTTGTTTATGCTTCAGTCAGAATTTTATAGTTAAAGATCCGAATTCACTTATTCCAAAATATTTATACGGAACAGTCGGTACCCAGCAACAGCAAGAGAGCCTTGCTTATCAACCATAAAATATTATTTGAAATAAATATTTTCGCATAATCATATTACCCTATATTGGGTTACCTTACTCCGAATTGACCTATGACAATGTAATTAAAATGACTGCTTTGATGTTGAACGAATTACCCAGTATATTTTCTAGGGCGTTCATTAAGCGGCACACATACCTGGTTCAATGGTGGGCTGCATGCCACGCCCACTGCTGCCTAGTACATGTCGCAGATAAACGAACTTAATAGATCCATTTGTGTGTTGAAAGCACGGGCAGACGCAGCAAGAACTACTACTGCAACTAGCACAACAAAAGCCCAGCCACACACAAATTCAATTTCCTCTGCAGTCAGTGGACCATCGATGGGCACACTGAATTGAACTGAACTGAACTGAACCTGAGCCTGGCCAGGATGTGTATATAGACTCTTATACTAAGTGCTGTCTATATGATGATGTTACTCTTGCTCTCTTGCCATATCTATAGCTCTTTCTTTCTCTGTTGTGTGAATGTGAGAGGTATATATAATATTTATGGCAGTGGAAGTGCTTATTGATGTCGTCATCTGAAATTGAAATCTGTAATTTTGTTGTGCACTCTCTGGGATTGTTTACAGTTGAAGTGCATCGACTTCGATTTCTTTTCTCTCGTTCACTGTACATTCAATTAAGCAAGGCTGGCATTTTTATTAACAGTAGCCAAAAGTTGCCATTGCAATATGCAAAACTCAGCCACAGAGACATGAATACTCATCATATACATATACATAAAGCCCCCCAAAGGCACAGATAAAATTTAATTTTAATGCATAAGCAAATTGAATTTAAGCAACAGGAAAATTGCTACCAAAACCACAAAGGTGGCTCTGTGCTCGATCCAAGACTGCCTCCAACTACCCCTCAAACAGTTTTAAATATAGGAGTATGTCTGTCTGTCTGTCTCTCGTTCAACGAGCAAAAGTTCTCTCAAAGCAAACCAACCGCAAAATCTGAAACTCCGAGCAGCGTCAATCTCCTATGTCTGCTAAATGTTGGCTAAAATCATGAAGCTGGTTTCGGCTTAATGAAAACTGCAGCCGTAACATTCGAGAATTCAAATCTTTTATTTTATGCTATTGCACATTTTTATAGTAGCTTGAAATACATTCAACTCATCGTTGTGTTATCATATACACAAACTCTTCGTAATTAATGAGACCATCGCCATCAAAGTCAGCCTCGCGTATCATATCGTCGATCTCCTCGTCGGTTAGCTTTTCGCCCAGATTCGTCATAACGAAACGCAGCTCTGCTGGCGATATGAAACCATCCTCATCCTTGTCAAAGATCTTAAAGGCCTCGCGCAGCTCCTCGTCGGCATCACTCTCATGGTTGGTACGCACCATCAGGTTGCAGAACTCCTCGAAATCGATTTCTCCATCACCATTGAAATCGATCTCGTTGACCAGATCCCTAAGCTCAGCCTCGGTTGGATTCTGTCCCAGTGATTTCATCAGATTGCCCAATTCGCGTGTACTGATTGAGCCCGTGTTACCTTTATCGAATAGTGCGAATGCCTCACGGTATTCGGCCATTTGTTCCTCAGATATATGATTAGCCATTTCAAAGCTGTACCCTTATAGTATACTTTTCAATATTTAAATTTAGTAATTTTCGCGTTGTGTTATGTTTGAACAGTTGCTAGACGCTTTCCACAATGAGATATCCGAAAGGTTTGAGTAGTTTTCAATTTCCATTGAGTTACTACAAATATATTCAAGGCCTACTTGTTAATGCTCAGCCATCATGGCAACAAATTCTCTGTAGACGATGTTGCCTTCAGTATTCGAATTTGCATCAAGTATGATTTGATCGATATCATCTTCATCCATTTTGTCACCCAGGGTGGTCATTATGCGACGGAATTCCTTCTCATGTATATAGCCATTATCTTCGCGATCGAATACACGAAATGCCAGTATGACCTCATCTTCTGGCGTCATATCCTTGTATCGCTCGGACATTAGATGCAGAAAATCGCTAATGTACAACTCATCCGTACCATTGGGATCGTATTCAGTGTACAGTTCCTGCAGCTCATGTTCCAACGGCTGGTGGGCAACGGCATTCATCACGTCCTTGAGACATTTCATCGATATACAGCCAACTCGATCCTTATCAAACAAATTGTATGCAGTGGTCATATCCTTCTCCTGTTCCACCGTCAAGCTGTGCTCTCTGATAATGCGCTCCTCAGGGGGTGGTGTTCCATAATCGATGAAATCATCCATGTTGCAGTGTTTTAAATATACTATATAAAGATGAATTTAAACAAAATTATTAGTTATGTTATTGTGTCGCAGTGAATCTTTGTTAACTGAAGTACTTTGATATGTTTAGAATAGTTTAGTCAATGTGTGCTTTGATTTCGACAAATTGACTTTACGTTGTATTTTATAAAATCAAATACTATACTAAATAGTATATTATTAATTTGTTAATATTTTGGATTTTTTATTCATTAAAAATAAATGAAATTGCACATTAAAGTTAAGTTAATGTTGCTTTTAATGCATTAATTGCTCAAGTAGTGTTGTATAACGCCATAATAATCGGTACGATGTTTTTGTCTAAATTATATTACAATCGATAGTTCGTTTATTATTTCTATTGCTTTATTGCTTTAAGTTTTAATTTCATATGACATGTAAGTACGTTTCCTGTATGTTTAAATTCTGAAAGTGTCTTTAAATAATTAAATCTTGGATGTAATAAATATATCTAATCAAAACCAATACAACAAATTTGAAATGCAGGGTTGCAGCTATTATCTGTACGAAATTAGCATTCGAAATCTCATTTTCTGTTTGTTGTTATGGCAAATGTTACTGTTGTTGTTGTTGTAGCTGTTATTGTTGTTGTGGTTCCTGTGACTTTTGGTCAGTTGCTCCTTTATGGTCTGGTTGAAACAGAGAGGGCTTGGCAGCACATACCACAAACTGTCGCCCATTCAACTGCCGCCAGGCACCGAGTGTCCGAGTCCGAGTCGGAGTCTCGGTCATAAGCCATGCAGAGAAATGTTTACCAACTTATGGCAGGCAGTGTAAGTGTATGGCGAGTCACCTGCATTTGCTTCTCATTAGCAGCAGTTCCAATTTTCGGCTCTAATTGTTGCTGATGTTGCCGTTAATGTTGTTGTTGTTATTGTTGTTGTGGGAGTTTACCAGGTGCAGGCAATGCCAAAGCCATTTACGAATTACAACCAGAAATTATGTAAATTGTGCAATTTGCCTCATGCATATTAAGCGCTACAACTACAGCGATAACAGTAAAGCCACTGCATGCACCAAAAATCGGCATTAACATTGCAAAGAAAACAAAAAAAATTATATTTTTTACGGTAAACTAAATACTCCAAAAACCATAAGATTTTAATTAAAATTTGTAATTACCAAATGCACTTGGACTAAAAATATTTGTATCCTTACTGTGCTACAACAATGGGCTATCAGAGCTTAACAGCAAAGACCCAAGTTGTATTTATAGATGAAAAATAATTGCAAGTTGTAAAAAATACCTAGAGTCAATCATGGGGAAGGCACATGCTGACAAACATGCTGGGATTTCAGCAGAAAAATGTTGGCTTTGCTTCCTTAAAGCGGATTACATTGATTCACAGAAATATCTTGTCAGAAATAGGTTGCCACAAATTGTTGTCTTTTTTTCTTATTCCTATTTAGATTTATATTTTTAGCAAATGTTCGCATGGAAATGAAGCTTTGATGAGTTCTCTAGGGACAGCAGAGAACTTGTTTAGGCTTTCCAGGAAATAAATTACAATGAATGTTTATTTTTTAATTTCTTTTTTTTTCATATTTAAAGTTAAACTAAAATCCATTTAATATTTATATTAAGATAAAGCAAGTATATCTTTTTTTATCGAAACATTTAATCGATGTCTGTAAAGAGTTTACAAAACTGCTAACAATCGAAAACTATGACGCTCATAAATATCATATTCATTTATGAAGATTTGAGCCACATTCTGTTTGTTGATATTATTCTGCAATTATTTTGTTTAATATAAAATATATTTTATACAAAAATCGTATTATTCAATATGAATTGAAATTTGCATAGGCTGCAATTCACACCAAATATCGATAGCCGAATGAATGCGGTAATCGATACCTTTGAACGATATATTGGCGTGTCACAGCTGTTCCATTGTTTTAATGTATATTCCATCTCTATCTATTGACAAATATATTTTTCTTTTGACTATTTCGATTAAAATTGGTGAGTCAGTTTCAATTAAATCCAGATAAAGCAATTCCTCCTTCCACACGCAATATAAGTGCAAATCTAGATCTCAAATATTTTCAAATGGCCACACCTGGTACCAAATGCTAAAGCTATGAATGCACTCAGACAAGTCGTTTTATTCATTGTCAACTGCATTGAGAGCAAAGCGAAATTCACTCGTGCGAAGCATTTTCAATAAGCAGCCGGAAAATAGCTACTTGCCCAAAGCAAGTGAATGGGTGTGCGAAAGAGTGAATGAGTGAGTGTGCGAGTGAGTGTATGAAGCTTTCTTTGAAATGGAAAATTTCTGCATTATTGTGGCGGTGCATAAATATGAACTTGAGCCTGATTTCGATGGTTAATCTTGGCGTTTTTGCCTTTGGTAAACGTCAATTTTCATTAGGATCCTCGTGGCGTTGAAGCTAACAAGCCTAAGTCTCTGTACTCAGTGCTCAAACACGACTTTTTTGTTTGCTGTTGGTATAAAAAACCAACACCTAAGCACACAGAGAAAGAGAGGGAGACAAGGAGAAAGAGAGAGAGAGAGAGAGAGAGAGAGAGAGAGAAAGAGAGTGATAGAGAGAACTTGACAGGCAACCTCTGCCAACAGTCTTCGTGCAAACATTGAATGTGCCTGGCAGCATATTTAAGGCTCTGGCAAAAAGGAAAAGCTTTCTTTCTTTCACCTGGAGCTTCTGTTTCTGTCTCTCACACACAATCTCAATGGCTTTCACTGCTTGCTGACGAGCTAAAACAAAAACGTTGCTAGAATACTGAACAGAGGCGGAGGCAGTGACAGAGCCAGAGGGGGCTGAGGCAGAAGCAGCGCCCATTGCTTGTTGCTCTGTGAGTGCAAAAGGTAAATATGCAGGTGGGTAAGTCAATAACAGAGGCTAAGTTACCATTGACTGCGTCTGGCTAAAAATAAAAGTAAATCTTTAAAACAAAAAAGTTAAATTTAAACTTACACTTAGACTAAGTAGAGCAAGTCACGCGTTCTTATCTACCTATAAATGCTATTATTTAATTTAGTATACATCGTCTAGCACGTGTGTTTAATATTTTATCATTCGTAAATAAAATTAAAGATGCGTGAATTAAAAATTGAAACATTTTTAAATGTTAAAAAATTGAACATGGTATTCTATTTATTATTTAAGGTTTTTAATTAATTGAAAACCGTGTCTAAACGATTTTTAATTTAATGGTTTTTCAAACGATTAAAATCTGCCAAAAACAAAAGTATTTTCCAAATCCACTATGTAAATGTATGTTTATTCAAGTTTAGGGTATTTTTAAAAGATTAAAATTTTATATATGTATGTACATAAACTTGTGAATGAAAATCTGTATAAAACTTTAAGATTTCCCCCAGGCTTCAGCTCAACTTAGAAACCCTGAAGCAGTTTCTCTCTTTTTTTGCACTTTCGATCGACAGAGCAGTATTAAATTTATATTTTAAATTAAATCTATACCGAAAGTAATTTAATATTTGATTGAAACTTTAAGTAAATAAACACAGAACTGAATTGTGTGGTTGGCGTGTAGGATTTTCCAAATATAATTTAGTATAAATAAATGTTGAATGGAATCGAGTTTTTGCGCTGTGACAAATGGAGACATTGAATTCAATCAATTTGCTATTATCAAAATATATAACTCCTGTTTATTTAGTAAAGATGTCAATTAAGTTGTTGGTTTCATTTGTTCGAAACCTTAACCTGTCACACACACACACACACACACACACACACACACACGCACACACACACATAGACACTCACACACATATACACGCACGTTCATAACTTTTGTTGACTTTGTGTATATGTGTGCGTCAGTCCTTTCGGCCATGTAAGTTTCTTGTTTGCTTGTGACACAAATTGCATTTGTGGATGACAACAAAAGCTTTGGTCATGCCAACAAGATGATTAAATTACTCATACGCCCCATGCGCCACGCGAGGAAATGAGAGACTGACAGAGACAGCAAAAGCAAATAAAGCGACAGCGGCTGAACGACTAAGTGGGAGGGGCGTTTTAGCAGTTTTCTGAAGTTATTGTTATTGTTTTAGTTTTTTTTTGTTTTTGTTCACCCATTGTTTTTGTAGCCTGGCATTTAGTTAATTAAGTTTTACAGCACAGAGAGTCAAAGAGAGAGAGAGATACAGAGAGAGAGAGAGAGAGGGAAAGGGAGGAACGAGAGACGAGAGTTGTCCTTTCGTCTGTGCACGTCCGTTGCCCCATGCAGTCCGTTTAATTAGTTTTTAATTATTTTGCAGTTTTTTGCTAACAAGAGGGTAAGAGAGAAAAAGAGTGAGAGAGAGAGAAGGGAAGAGAGGGGGATAGCGGCAGAGTGACTGACTCTACGAGTTGGCTATTTGTTTTGAGTTTAGTTAATTTTATTTGTATTTGCTGTGCAGCCGCCCACTCGGACACGCCTATGCCCACGGCAGAGCTTTGTTCATTTAGCACATTATTTCTAGACGCTTTGTTTTTACTGCAGTTCGTTTGTTTAACCCAAGCACCGACCCCCATATCTATTATATTATATATATATATTATTTCTTTCTCTCCCTCTCTCCAGTTTGCTGGACCTGCAAAGTTTTAGGGGCTAACCATTTGCTTAATAGGCCAAAGTCTAAGTTTCAGTCTCAGTTTGCATAGTGTAATTAGGCTCTCGCTAGATATTAATAAAATTGAAGCAAGCCTCAAATAAAAGACCTTTAAACAGTGCTACTCGTAAGTATGCGGCTCAGTTGCTTTTCTTTTTTATTTGGAAACTCGAGCGCTGTCATTGTCAGCATCATCATCATCATCATCATCATCATCAGTGCGGATTGAAATAGCCAAGAAAATATTGCACTTTTCTGCATATTTAAGCGCAGCATAAGCGAGGCAAATAGACAGAGGGGGGAAATAAGATAGAGAAATACAGACAGAGAGAGTGAGAGAGAAAGTGAGAGAGAGAGAGAGAGAAAGAGAGAGTAGGAAGAGCTGTGCAAATATTTACATACTAGCCGCCCAGTGCAGTGCCATATAAACCACCACAGAAACAATAAAATTCGCAATAAGCCAAATGAAAAACGCCAACACAAATGATAGTCAGAGAAATTTCAGCTTCTGCTGGCTCATGTGCAACACGAAACACAAAATACAAAAAAACAAAATATAAAACTCTGAAAATACTCAAATGTATGCAATGCCAAACAATGGCGAATCAAAGGCAATGGCAACTGCAATAGCAAAGGACCCAAAAAGCAACAGGAATCACAAAAAGCCAAGCAACAACAAAGCACAAGCATAACAAAACCCAAAAATCGCAAACATATATAGTAAGTGCAATCGACGTATCCATGATTTCTTGGATACCCTACATAAAATGATATATAAGAAAACTACAGCTTAAAGTCTATATATATATAATATAAAGCTAAATGAACTTAATTAAATGCAGCCTTATGTTTTAAATCTATCTAATTCTTTGAACAAAATTTATCTAATTCTTTGAATTTTTTCATAAATTTTTTATTAATTTCAATCTACATTAACATATAACATAATATAATATATTTGCATAATTATAATATATTTAACAGCTTTAGTTCATAACAGCCTAATGTACTTAAATGTAAAACTAAACTAGTCCGATTAAATGCAGAATTATGTTATATAAATTCAAATCAATTTATTTTAACTAATATTTCTTTTATAAATATTTTAAAAATTAACTTCACTATAGAAAACTTACAAACATTTATTATTAGTTTGTATATATATAATGATATTATATTACTCATATTCATTTATTGTACTTATAGCAACTCCATTATTTAAGAGGAATTTTTCTACTTAGTACTACAAAGCTGATGGAAATTCGGTATCCTACAGAATATGACATACTTAAACTACAACTTTTATTCATATGGATTAAACTTAGCCTGACAGATGATACTATATGCAATCATTTTATAAACTGAAATTTCAAAAAATACTTACAGTATTTGTAGTGTCAAATCTGATTTAAATTGTGTTATACTCTTTGATTGTTAGAGTAAACCGGAGAAAACCAAACAAACGAAACGAAACGGGGCGCTTTTTCATAACTTAAATTGCACAATGCACTAAGTGCGACTAACTGGAAAATCAACACAAAAGGCAATACAGCAAGCATAACAACAGCAATAGCAACACCACCAACAACAACACTAACACCAACAATATTACCAACAACAACAACCACAACAATTGGAGAAATAACTGCTGTGGCAAAGTTGACTGTGGTCTGGGTCAAGACAATGCAATTAGTAATACAGCTTTGAGCCATTTTTTACAGAGATATGTAAACGATTCATGCACGATATATAACTTAAATATTTATTTATTTAAATTCGTTTTTTTTTTTTTTTTGTATTTTTATTTTGTATTTGTAATACTAACTAAAGTAAGACTGTGCTTAACTCTACCTTGACTTTCATCCAGAACCATTGACTGTTTTTTGAGCTTTAGCTCTCGCTTTTATTGACCTTTTTTGAAAGCGCATAAGCCTTGGCAGTCTTTAGCTCATA
Source organism: Sphaerogastrella javana (assembly GCA_037040025.1). Lineage (NCBI taxonomy): Eukaryota > Metazoa > Arthropoda > Insecta > Diptera > Drosophilidae > Sphaerogastrella > Sphaerogastrella javana. The sequence continues at coordinate 10,465 of JBANCZ010000803.1, read as the reverse complement.
TTCAGCAGATTTACTGCCTGCCCAGGCACAGGCTTACCTTTAAAGTGGTATTAACTACACAGAGAGAGAGAGAGAGAGAGAGAGAGATAGAGAGATAGAGGAGGAGCGAGCGAAATACTAAGTCTTTCTCTGCTTTCACTTATTCAGCCTCGACGCATTGTCAGACTTTAATTTATTGTCTGCCAATTGGACAGTGGGCGTGGCATGGTGCAGATCAGCTTGTGCTATCGATAGACGACTTAAAAACTGAATGAGATTTGTGCTATTGTTCTTGGCTTGAATTTTAGCCGGATTTAAGCAATTGTTCACTAGTTGCCACGTTTAATGGCAAATTGTTTTCCAGCTGCAAAAATTAAAGTCATAAAATGCAAGTTCTACTATCCAAGTGCAGGAAGTTGTTAGTTGAATAAATTCACTCGACAACAGCAGCAACACAAACAACAGCAGCAGCAACATTCAGTTGCAATTGAAGTGCTCGTTGTAGTGTTGCTATTGCTGCTGCTGCTGCTGTTGTTGGTGATGTTATTAGTGTTGTCCGTGTTGCTGTTGTGTTCTCGACGCCGTGTGCAATTATCACCTAGAGCTATATGCACACCGACTGCACTGGCAGCAGCAAAAAAAACACCACGAGCAACAACATTATGTACTCAAAATGTAAATGTCATTTATGCGAAAAGCAGCAGCAACACAAGAGAAACAGCAACAACCAACAACAGCTACAATAATAACAAGAACGTGCAAACAACAGCAACAACTGCTGCTGCTGTTGCAAGTGTTGCACATTTGAAAAATGTGCTACAACTGAAGTGTTGCTGCTGCTGCTACCTGGAAGCGAACTAAACTACAGAGTACCCACAGTGCACAGAGAAGCCCACAGAGAGACAGACAGAGAAAAAGAGATAGTGAGACAGAGAGAGAGAGAGACAGAGAGATGCAGCGTATGAATAAATGCTGAAGCACAATCGAGAGCCCGTAAATTCCAGAGCAGGTAAAATAAGTGTGAACAGAGAGCACAACAGCAACAACTACAGCCAAGTGCAACTACTACTATAAACTAGAAAGAGACATAGAGAAATGCAGAAGAATGAGAAACTGAAAGATATATATGTATATATGTATATGCATATGTATGCATATGCATGCATGTATATGTGGCATGTTAACAATGCCAAGGCTCAAGGCGTCACTCTAATTGGTATAATAAAATGTCATAAATGGTTGAGAGCAATGCGAATGGCTAGTTAAGATATATGCGACAAATGTCAGATAAAAGAAAAAGTTGTTCTCTCTCTCTTGAAAGTCAGACTATTGTAAGGAACAATAGAACATAACTGCTTCAAAGCAAATATGCAATTCCAAATTAAGTATACGTACTGTGTGCCGTAAAAGTAATAACTATTTTGAGTGTAGCTACTCTCTTATCATCAAGAATATAATTTATAATAATTGTTAAAGAGCTCCCAATTTAATATATATAAAAATAAAATATTTTCGATTACTCAATTATAAATATTTTTATAAACTATTTAATTTATTGTATTGTCTAGAAATATACTTATTGAAACAATTTCTAAACTTTTAAAATACAATATTTATAAAATTTCCCAATTTCTGATTTTTAGTTTAAAATGTTATCGAATATTAATTAAATATTTTACTAGATTAGTTAAATATTTATATTTTTATAATATACTCAATTTGATAATCTTTTTAAAAATATTTAAAAATAATTTTCCACAGTTGCCAAGTTATTTACATGTTAATAAAATACTTTAATAAATTTAAGATATTGTCGCTTTTTATGTTTTAAATTCTACAACAGATTCAAGTTTAATTTCAATTTGCGCTTGCAACTTTCAGCTTATATTTAATTTATGTAAAATTTCGCAATTGAAAATCGATTCATCACTGGCTTCAAAGACTTCTATCACACACAAGGATATCAATCGCCGTCTCCTGCTCCTTGAACAGTTTTTCAGAGTGTTCAGCTGCTGCTGTTGATGCTATATACTGTATTCTATGGCCATATATCAGCTGTCGCTGCACTGCCGCCACAATCAACGAAATTAGTTTCATTTCGAGCAAATGGCATGACACTCAGAGTCCAGAAACCAACCAATGGCAGGCAGCTGGCATCGGGCAACATTTGAGCCACCCAATCGACAAACCAATCGACCCACATAACAAACTGCGCTTTGAGCTCAGTTATCTATCTGAGCATTTGCTCTTCCTGTGCCGCTTCTATTAAATTTAGATGCCTTGCCGCCTTTGATGGCTTTCGCTGGCATTCGCTTTTGATCTTTGATAAATGATAAGGTGGTAAAAAATAAAAAAAAAATACGAAAACGAAACAAGAAAAATGTATAAAAATGGCTTAACACAAAGTGTAGAAAATTGCGCCGCAGGTGTGTGTGGCCAACAGTCCGCATCACCTGTTCAAATAGAAAAATTGCCAACTGTTTCATTTCTTGGCTACAATTTCTAAGGCAGAGTTAAAGCCAAGTTGAAATTATTGACAATATTTCGTGCCAAGCAACATAGACAGAAGCAAGGCAAGTCATTAATATTCTTTAAAGAAAAAAAAAATTAACTGCAGTGAAGAAAGATCCAATGCCAATTAGCACATAAACTAAGTTTTGCTCAACTTTCTTTTCTTTTCTTTTTCGCTTTAGAAAATCAGGCACAGTGGCTGTCAGCAGCACGCGTTCGCACTTTATAAATCAGTTTTTCACAGTAATTTATGCAATTTTGTTTTGGGTCTAATTAGCCTTCAGTTACACTGACCGCAAAAGGAAATATTTATATTTATGCAAAAAAATAATAAAGCAAAATTGAAAAGCAGGCACCTTGCCCTACTTTGCTTTGGGGCTATTGGCCGTACGTTAAAATATTACTCATACGCAGCGTCTGATCGTTGAGGGCAATGTTTACACAATTCTCTCCGAAAAAGGAACACCAATATTTTCTGTCTGCTGTTATGTTTTTTATTGCTTTTTGCCCGCAGGAGCGCCAAGGTGTAAGCGAGATGCAGCGAATATCGCAAGTGCACAATTTAATTTATGCCGGAGCAATAAAAAATTGTATATATATACGTGTGTTTGTGTGTGTGTGTGTATGTTTGTATGTTTGTGTATATGTTTGCATGTATTCTCGTTTACTTTTTATATGGAAAATTCTGGTTGCCCAGCGATGCACACTGTGTGCAAAAAAAATAATACAGGGTATATTAATTTGAAGAAATATTTACAAATTTTATTAAAAATACTAAAAATAATAATAATAATTAAATATAATAATAATTAAAATAAATCCAATCATAGAGCTTTGAATCATTTTATTAAATAAAAATAATTCTTAATGTTTGCTATGATAATTGGCTTACTTCATAGATTGGAGCCGCTCTGCTTTTGATATTAATATATATTTTTCCTTTGAAGTTGAAAAAAATTTACAGAGTACTATACAAACCTCTTAAGACCCACACTGTTTTAAAGTTGTCATTTAACTGTACTCGAAGCTCTTTAGTCTTTCATCCCCTTGCTACATTTTTCACCAGTTCTATATATTTTTTTGTGCCATTTCATTGTCTACTTGGAGAGCTCGCGCTGGGCATGATGATGAGTACAGCTTCTGTTTTACATTGGCATACATATTTGCATAGTATGTGTATCTGTCTGTGTCTGTTGGAGTATGTGTATCTGTCTGTTCGGTGTAACACCCTGCAAACGTCTGCTGGTACCGCAGATGTGGTTGGTTTTAATTTCGCTGTATTGGCGTTCTTTTTTTTTTTTTTATTTTTTTTTGTCGTTTCTTTGGTTTTTTGTTAGTTATTTGGCTTCGATGACAGCACTGCGAAATTGAAGCACAGCAAAGTTTTTTTTTCCTGGCTGCATTTCAATTGAACTGTCAGCATTTTGTAGCGTCAAAATGTTGGCCAAAAATTAATAGAAAAACATTTTTTTCATGTGAGTTTTAAAACTTGAAAAGTCTTGTATGTATGATGAAAATTCAATTAAATACAAACACATTGACAATAAATTACTAAATTGATATAATCAAAATGAGTATTTTAAATGCTGGTGTTTAGCCGTTTGATATAATTATGGCAAGCGGTGGAAAATGTTGCCATTTAGAAAAATAATTAATATTTTTCGCTGTTGCCAGTTGCCAGTTGTCAGTGGATTTTGTTTGCCGCAACTTTTCAAGCAATTGAACATAAGCTTAAAACATCAGAAACAACAGGAGCAACAACAGCAAATTGCCAAGAATATGATGAAAAAAGTTGCCAGAAACTTTTTGGCCAACAGAAATCCCATGGCGATTGGCAAGTGCAGCTGTCAAATGCTATAAACTGAAAATCGACAAGAAAAATGCTGTGCTCTTTTTTATACTCCTATTAGAAAAACGAAAAAACACTTGACAAATCAGACAGCGCACAGAAAAAAAAATAAGTGAAAAGAGAAAACACGAATCGAAATGAAAATAAAACCCATTGGGCCAACATAAATTCACGACGAGGACACCATAAGCCAAAGCTATAGCTAACTCCCGACATCATTTTCTATGTTCGCCATAAATAAGTTAGTGCACAGGGCATTGGTCAGCGTTTTGGTCAGACTGCTCGACTGTCCAACTGTTCGACTGTCCGATTGTCCGACTGTTCGCTTGTCAGACTGTCAGCTTGTTGTGGACTGACCAGCTGAGCTAACACGGCTAAATTATCCAAGCCGAAATGGCAGCCGGTGGCGCCGCAACTAATCAGCCGCAGAGAAAATTGCAATTTGTGTGTGCAACAAAATTGAAACAAAAACAACTCCAAGTCGCTTATCTCTGTTCTTTTTTATATCTATATGTCTCAATCTCTCTTTGCATCACTCTCTGTTTCTTGTGCATTAAAAATTAAATGTTTCTAAATGAAAAATGTTCAGTGGCACTGACAACACAGCGTATGCGCAATATTTAGTTGTCAAAGCAACGTGTATAAGGAAAATACGAAAGGCAAAAATGAGCTAAAAGCCAAAACTGAAAGTAGCTAACGCAATGAAGTTAATTAGATTGCGTCAAGCAATTTGCAAGCATCAAGACATTGACAGGCGGCAGCAGCAGCCTTCAAGCACATTCACAGAGTCACAGACAGTCAGACAGAGGCAGAAAGAGAGTGAGAGTAAGAGGAAGAGAGAGAGTATTACTCTCAGAACTGGTAGGTGAAAGGACTTTTGGACGGCTCTTAAACAGTACTTGGGCAACTTTTTTGGGTGCTCTCGCATCAAATGTGGCAGTTGGCAACTTGTACTAGTTGCAAATTTGATTAGCTGCTAATTAATCTCATTAATTGAGACGAGTCAAACTAAGTTTCCACCCAAAACTGTCGACGGCTGTGTGTGTGTGTGTGCGGAAATTGTCTGAAATTGATTGCTTAAAGCTTACTGCAAGCAGCAGCAACAACAACGTCTACTACCTAAACAACAACAATAACAATTTGCTCAGTGTATATCCTGCGCATAATTGCTATTGTTTATGGACGTTCAAGTTGTACAGGCATTAGAAATTAGTTCACTGCAATGCGCAGCATGTGTCAAATAACAAACAAATTGTTTTCAATTACTTTGAGATTTTATAATTAACTTTCTAGAATTTTATTAACAATTTTAGTCCAATTTAATAAGACTAATTAAGATGGTAGAGTAAAGCTTGTCGAATTCTCAGCTGCAATTCGCATCAAATAACTTTTATTCAAACAAAATTCAATTTTCAATTTATGTGATCAAAGGGCCATAAATATTTACAAATTGATTTCATTGTATTACACACATTTTTATCAAAATATTGAACGTTTTTTGCCATAGAAAAATATATGTGTAATATAATAGAGAAATATATTAAAATTTGCACTCGATTGCATTCAAAATTGCAGCAATGACAACAAACTGCAAAAAAATTATATAATAACGTTAGTGTATATAAATTTCTATATGTTTATAAGGGTTTTTTCAGTTGTTTATAATTTTGTGAGAATTTTTTGTGTCGATTTTTAAACCGCAAAACTAACACAAACGCTGATGTATCAATTTTTCAAGCTGACGCTGCTCTAATGTCTGCGGTTCTGTGGTTTCTATGTCATACAATGGTATGGTGAGCATATATAAACTCTATAGAAAAGCATACATATATACTCAGGCAAAAAAAATAAAGATACAAATTGCAGAGAGCTAAAAATTGTTATCCACAGAGCACACAAATTGCAGAGTATAAGAGGGGGATAGACTGGGAGCTGGCAAGGTAGAAAAGGCAGCACACGGTAAGAGTAAAAAAGTTGTGCTTAAAATTCACAAAAATAAAACCACAAATTCAATGCCTGTATATAAGACTATGTGTGTGACTTTAATGTACATGTGTGTGCATATGTGTGTGCGTGTGTGTGTGTGTGTTTAAGGAAAAGCTGGAGAGAACTGTAACCAAATATGCAAAAACTGTGAATTTGTATTCAATTTTGCAAAAGGCCCCATAACGAAGCCAAGTGGATGAGCGGGTGACAGGTTGACTATAGCAACGGCTCACATTGCTTTCCGTACCAACGCCACCCACTAACTAATCCACCCCCCCCATGACCAGTGTATGTCCAAAACTAGACAACAGAGAACAACGGCTGACCAATGTTGCCAGTGAACTGACACAGCGTATTTGAAAATTGATCACCGGAACATCCGTGCGCTGACCGGAAATGCGCAAATGCAATTGCAACTGACACGCTGTAGCCATTTCGCTCACACTCTCTCTCGCTTTTTCTCTCTCTCTTTCTCTCTCTCTCTCTCTCTCTCTATGCCTGTCTACCTATATAAACCGCTCTCTATCACTTCCTTTTCCAATGTAGCCAATGTGTGCTGTGCATATGAATAACTGCTTTGCATTGAGCTATTATTGAATGGAAGCTGAGTGGAAGTGCTCTCGGTCTGTTAGTGCAGTTATTGTTGTCTTGAAGTGTAGTCAGATGAAATCAAATCAAACACAATCATAGTTAGTATTTTGAAATATACAATATAACATTTTGTTGATTTATAATACATATTACCACAATGACTAAACAAAGGTTATTTGCTGGTTCTTGCTGAAGAACCAATGAGAAAGTTTCTTTGATTAGATACAATATATTTAAATTAATTTGGGAGTACATTGGTGTGCTTTAAATATATATCAATATATGTAGAAGTAATTCATGCTTAATTAACCTAATAGTTTCATTGCAACCTCTTCTACTACTACCATATGACAAAGTCAACCACATCGACACCAGTGACAATCACAATTAAATCAAACACAAATATAGCATGTATTTCGAATATTCGAATCTGCATATTTAAAAGGATCTATACTAAATACTACATTATAAGTAAATTAATTTTAATGTATAAGTATTCTATAGATAAGTAACAGATATTTTAAATATGATAACCTAATTTTGTTTTCTTGCTTTATTCATTGGAATAATTGATCAACTTCAGCTAGATATATTAAATTTGAATGTGAAACATTATACACAGACGTAATGAATGCCCAATTATCTAAGGATAGAGTCAGCCCAAACAACTATGTCTCTAACACTTCCAAAGACAAAGGCAAACATATCGACACCAGTGCACTTTGGGCATATTGAGGCTGCCCTTTGCTGTGCGTCCTGTGCTTGTGGCTTCAGTTTAATTGATTTGCTTTAAGGCTCAACCACAACTAGCAGAAAAAAAATCCTTAAAAAAAAATGGAAAAGCGAGTGAAGCGAATGGAAAAGGTTTTGCTTACAGCTGCAAAAGAAAACGGCAGACAATTAAGCAACCATTGCCGCTCCATGCTGCTCCTCTACACCCACTGTTCACAGTGGCAAGTGGCAATGAGAACTGCAGCAATTACTTACTCGAAATCTGTTGAACTCACAGAGCGCATGAGAACCGAGAGCTGAGAACTGAGAACTGAGACTTGGGCAAAAGTCTGTCGACTCTTGTGGCTGCGGCGTGAAAGTGAAATACTTTTCCCAAGGACTTTCATTGTTGCGGTTCGGGTTTTAGCCAGAGTTTCTCTTTCCACTCGGTTGATTGTTTGTCCTAAAGATTGCAGCAAAGCGATTGCCTCTGCAACAACAACAAGTGCAACAAATCTACAAAAACTGTGTCAAGCATTTCTGGTTTCATTTTGATTTTCATTTGAGTTTCCACGTCAAAAATTAAAAAAAAAACAAAATACGTTCATATGACAATTTGATTTAAATTTATCTCAAAATATTTGTATATGCTTATGTTTGAAATGGAATAAATTTTAATAACCCTTAATGCCATCTTAATTTTACGTTGTTTATTGCAATTAATGTATTCTCTTTTTTTTAACGCATTCATATTATTTCAATTAATTATTCAACTGTATTGTTCATTTGTAATTATATTAGACCTACTTAAATGGGTTTTAAATTATAAAACCTTTCGGAAATGCAGCCACAATTCAGCAATTTTTTAAGTGTTTTCATTGCCATAGTATTTGCATGCAACATCAGACAAAAGTTGAAAAAAAGTGCACATAAAAAACGAGGGCACTTAAAAATGTGTGAGCAATTAATTGCAATTGCAACCAAATTGGATAACCGCAAATAAAATCGCGTAATGGCTGACATTTTATTCGATCGAGAGGCAAAAGCACCAACCGGAAGCTTTAAATAAAGCAAACGCGATTTACGCGCGATTTTAAACGCGTTTAATGCACACGTTCGAGAAAAACTCAATTGATATAATGGAACAAAAATATAAATACGAAGATGAATAAATCAACAATGAAAACAGTAAAGGGCGAAGTATGAAGAACAAAGAATATATATGTACAATGAAGTGAAGTTTTTCGTATAATTTTGGAATTGTTAAAACTCTTTGTCTTCATTTTATAATATTCTGCATTTATGCAGATATTTTTACACGATTTTCTTACTGTCCACTTATTTATTCGGTAATATATTATTAACTCTTTCTCTCTCTTTGACTAATGCAACTGATTCTTATTGGAATCGCCGCACATTTGTAAAATTTGTTTGTGTAAACGATTTGGTAGCAGTTTCCATTGAGATTTAAATGATTGCTTTGCTCGAGGAGGTGTTCAGGGCTGGCTGTTGCATCGGGTTTGCTGTCTCTCAAGCATCCAGCGAGCAATCACTCAAAGTTGTCCGCATTTGCATAAACACTTCTAATCCTAATGCCCATTGGACTGCAGACAACGGCAACAATAGTTGTAGAGGCAGTAGTAGGAGCAACAGAAGGAGCACCAACAGCCGCAGCAGCTGGAGCAATCGGAGGAGTAGGAGCATTGCTACAATTGTGCTTCCAGCTACTTACAGTCAATTGCCCTCCCCGCTGAAGTGAACGCTACCCAATCTTTCAGTCGACAAACGCACGCTCAAAACCCAAACCCAATCCCAAATCCAAACATCAACCCCAACACATCAACGGCGCCACTTGACAAGAGAGCCACAGCCATCCAATTGATGTACTTTGGGTGATGCTGCTGGCTGCTGGTGGCAGCACTGGCATGACCTGTCAGTTTGGGTAGGGGCGTTTTTCCTATTCCTTTTGTGGCACTCAGCTACGATTACATCAAAGAAATGTCGGATGGGGGCGTCAAGGTGGCAGCCAGTAAAACCCGTGTGTGTCACTCAAGGCAACAAAATTTCCACAGACCGGTACAGACAGTGAGAATAAGAGAGAAAAACAAGTGATAGAAAGAGTGAGAGAGCCAGAGTGATAGAGAGAGAGAGAGAGAGCGCGCACTTAAATAAGAGAGCGCGTGTTTGAGCTGCCTGTTGATAAACATTCAAACTGTGTGAAAGAGAAGGCACAACGATTGTTTGTGCTCTTCAGCTGCAGGCAGAATATTAGCTTAATTTACGTATTTGTTTATTTTTATGCAATTGCAGTTCATTTTGAATGATTTCTAAAATTTATTAACTGTTTACAATGTTGTTTATTGAATTAAGAGAAATGAGAATTACATAAATATTTACCCTATTCGCTGCTGTCCCGCTCTCTCTCACACCTGCTGCCATGGGGCAATTAGGGGCACCTGATTCTGTCTGAGTAGGGAGATAATTTAAAGCCCCTCACATTTTTGGAGGTAATCCCATGGAAAGCGATGACGTCGTTGCCAAACATTCAATCAACAGCTGTCAAAACTTCTAGCGCCAAAAGCTTACAATCTTTCCACAAAAGTCAACTAAAAAAACAACAATTAACTTTGCTTTAAGACAAACAAAAAGAAAAATATTTCAAATTGTTTTCAATGCAAACAATAACACAAACAATAACAATAACAATAACAACAATAATGAGGTGCATATCATATTGTTGACTTAATAAAACACACACACGCACACAGAGAGAGAGAGAGAGAGAGAGAGAGAGAGAGAGAGAGAGAGAGAGAGAGAGAGAGAGAGAGAGAGAGAGAG
>JBANCZ010000802.1:0-28727 GCA_037040025.1 Sphaerogastrella javana | reverse complement strand
ATACACACACACACACACACACACACACACGCACGCATACACTTGCATACTTGCACTCTCTATTGCATTCGTATTATTTTCTTTTTTTGCTCTTTCTCTGCTTTATCGCCATTTCCATGTGCGCCCCTCGCTCTGCCTCTGCTGTCGTTGCAATAGAAGCTGTTCTTGTTGTTGTTGTTGTGGACTGACAGCTAGGGCTTTTTAGTAGAGGGAGCTGTGGACTGTGTGGGCCGTGTGGACTCTGTGTACTGTGTGGACTCTGTTCAACTGCGGCCATGCAAAGAACGCACTAGAACAAATTCCTCTTTTTGCTTCGGTATGTTTTAGCAAAAAACTCGACGAATAGTAGTTTGAAAACTGAACTACTTCGTTAATATATTGTAGATGATAATATATGATGATTATTTTATGAATTATATCATATACTATTATTTTATTCATAACATTTTTCATATATTTTCATAAATTATTTAAGTGAATTCATTGCTTGGGCCTCTCTTATTCCCATTCTATAACTCTAAATATTTGCTGCTGTTTCTCACTCTCCGTTTCTCTCTTTCCCTCCGACTGCTTCCTCACTTGCCATACCATCTGCTACTGTTTCTTATTCTTCTTATACTTCTTCTTCCTCTTCTTCTTCTATTCGTTTTCACTTTGCTTGGTTATGCCACCTCTCATTCTTCTTGTCTTTTGTTTTCTTTTTCTTTGTCATTTTCGCCCACTTTTTCCTGTTCTTCCGGTTTTTGTTTTGTGCTTGCCTTTCCTGTTTTCGACCCATAATCCTGTCCCGCTGCCGACGCAGCTCTGCTCAGTCGCAGCAGCAGCACTGCTTATGTAATGCCAAAAACGTGTTCCCAACTTGGAGAGGCTTCTATGGGAAAACTTCTAACGTAGGCGAAAGACTCTTCGAAAATTCTTATAATTAGGGATTCATTTCATAAAACAAGTTGATCATTTCTATACAATACCATATCTTTCCGGTAAATTTGATAATCCTAAAAATATTTGTAATTTTATGCAGACTCTTAGTCGAAGCCTCTAATTTTTCTCGGAATTTCTTTGCTTTGATTTGGTTGATAAATTATTATACAATACTATATACATATATTCTGTAATTGTGCAAATCCAATAAATATTTGAAATATTATAAATTGTATGTTGTCATTTAGTTGAAGCCTTTATATTTTCATCGAAAATCCCTGCATTGATATGCCTGAAGGATTACAATACAGTACTATATATTTTATGTAATTTGCTTATTTTCTGATAACGCTTGTAATTCGTTTTGAAATTTTTTGGTTTTTCTTTTTCATTACATAGAACAAATTAATAATTTTTAGTATATATATATTTTCTCTTATTTTGTTAAATCAACAATTAAAGAAAAATATGATAAATTTATTTATTAATCGAAATTTTTGCAGAATCCTAGTTAAAGATTAGAATTTTTGAGAAAATTATATTTTTTTGATACGGTCGACAACAATTTGGGTTGTATGTATGTATTTTCCATAGATAGCTTATCTTGTACATATTATCGTAATATTAATGAATCTTCTTGGAGTATAATTTCCTAGTTTTTAAATATGAAAGTTTTCCTATTATTATTATAACTTAAATGACTTTCTGTGTACTCGTTAAAACATGGACTATTCAAAGTTTTGCGATTTTCTATATACGCATACATATAAAATTGATGTACGAGTATATTCGTACTTATTTTGTCATAGCTTTAGAGTTGGAATGTTTCCCAACGTTCTACACATTTTTACCCATTTTAACCCCAAGTAAATATACATGTTGGTGTTTTGTTTGTCTCGTTGCCTGGCCAAGATCCTCTTACCACTCCCGCTCCATGGTTACCCCTGTGTTCCAGTCTCGTTTTATGGCATTATCTATGCCAGAGTTTTCCGCTATCCCAAACTCCCAAACAGTGAAACGGAATAAAGAGGACTAAAGGACAGCACGTGGTATCACGTGGTATATTGTAGCCAAAAAACGCCGTGGGCCATAAATAAAGCCTCAATCGGAATGGCAGCAGCAAAACAACCCGATATCTATGCTCCGATTCCATATAGGTATGGGTCGGCGTCTACACCTAACTCCTGCCCACAAAACAGCGACAACAACGCAAACTCCAGAGGCAGAGGCAGAGGTAGAAGCTGAGGTAGAAGCAGAATGGGCAAAAATGAAGCGAAGCCCGACCAAAGTTAAGCGCAAACTTCAAACTCCGACAGGGATTGGTAGCAGGTAGAGAAGGGGCGATGTGGGGTGAGCATAGACTGAGAAGGGGAGACGAAGTAGGCGGCAGCGGGAGTTGGCGCTCCTGCGCTGTCTCGCTCTATCTCTCTCTGAGCGCAGGCGCTCTTTAGCCACCACCAAACTGGAACTCCGCCTCGCGGATGCCCCACATGCAACTCCTTCCCTCTTTGTCTCTCTTACTCTCTCACACACACAAAGAGAGAGAAATACATTTTCAAGTGCAAATCCGCCATACGCGTGTCGCTCTCTTTGCCACATGCAACAACACCAACAACAACGGCAACTCCAACAAATCTGCCACAAACTTTCCATGTTCTTGATCGTGAATTTTCTATGCTACTGGGCCTTGAAAAAGCAGGCAGAAAAAAACGAGTAAAGCGAGACGGCAAGTGGTTCGGCGGAGCGTGAGCGCAGATTGTGGGCAAGTGGGAGGGAGAGCGGAAGGTTGTGTGGTTGTGACTTTGGATGTGGCAAGCAGTTGCCGTATTACGTCAGTGCCGCAAGTAAAAGGGAAAACGCGTCTCCACACACACAGTTTGAATGTCACTGCCAACGACAGCTACAGATACAGATACATACTTACAGATACATTTGTATATACACTTAGTTACATGTATGTACATATATATATATACATTTATGTATGCATAGGTATGTAGTGGATTATGTGTCTATGCTTCGGCCTCTCCTCTTTGCTGACTTTTCCTTTTCTATTCCGTATTCCTCTTCCTTTTCGTTTTCGTTTTTGACTTGTGTGTTTTTCCTGCCGTTTCTATGGCTTCCTTTTAGATACTTTTCGATGCTAGGCTCAGGCGCAGTTTTCTAGCTGGAAAATGCCCCACAGCTTTTGGCCAACACTCACCGCCATGGTCGAGGTCGCGTTGTAAATGTATACATACATATATATATATATACTTATATGTTTATTTATACATATGTATGTATATATAAGGTTAAGGTGTTTCACATTTTTAATGGTTCTGTGCGGTTTCGTCCTGCCATGCGCTCTTACTCTCTTTTCCACGCCTATTCCTGTGCTTTCTTCTCTCCCCCTCCACTCCTCGACCTTCCTCACTCTTTGAGGTCTGTACTGCATACCCCAATAGATTTTCTTTTGCGTTTTACTTTTCGTTTTGGCCAAATTATGCTCAAGCTGTTTTCCCCCCAAAAGACATTTTTTGTGCTATTTGTTTTAACTGCGCAAATTCATTCGATTCTGAAGGCTATACATATATATATATATATATATATATCTATGTGTATAGTAACTTCAGTTGTACCAATAAACGTATATATGTTTATTTGTATTTTGCGGTCGTCTTAGTGATTCATCGGTGGCATTGGGATGGGGGCAAGTTCGTGGGTTTTATGATGCAGTTGCCTCAATAGATATTAAATTGGTTTTTTGTGGTTAAGTCTGAAAAGCTAAACTAATCTAGTTAGAGATTATATATAATAAAGGCACTAAGGGTAAACATTGTGTGCCGTGAAAGTAATATACTGTACACAGAGCCAAAGCACTTGCTTTTAACTATAGTATATAGATTATAGATATCGAAATATAGAGCTTCTATAATAATATTTTTGTATAACATATTAAGATTACAATATAGTATGTATAATAATATGATATACGGTTTTATAATGTGATAATATATATATATATGTGATTGTAAAAAGTTAGTTTAGAAAAATTTCGTATCAAATTAAGGGCTGTAAATAGGAATAATATCAAATAGTTAGGGATTGATACTTAATCCGTGTGACTATATAATTATTCGACTTTATACTATTGTCTCATAGATGATATAATATTATAACTAACAAATGTTGGAGATATACCTGAAATATCACGATATGTAGCTTAACTCTACATGAGGTATTCTTCGAGTCGCTTTCAGTATGAGTATCTAATCTGATTTTGTGTCTCGTATTCCTTTTGTTTTTTATTTTTTATGTGAAAGTGAAAGTGACACACACACACACACACCTTCATATAGATGTGTGTGCCAACCCTCATAATGAATGATTCAGTTCTTTATATAAATGTGCATTTATATATGTATATATAATGGTTGGTTTTTTTTTCAATGTTTTTGTTAAATTGAAATTGAAAATTCTGCCTTTATGATGTATATATTCATATTATATGCGCATATATAGAATTTTTGTATACCAGCTATCGTTATAGCGGTTTAACAGATTAATTGCACCACAGTTAACCACAATTCGAACTCCATTCACATTTCCCTTTTCTCTATGGCAATTTCCATTTACATTTCCACTTCCCTTACTCCTCACTCTCACTCCGGCTGCTCCCATTTTGGTTATTGCAATTTTTGAGTCTCTGATTGACATACAAATTCAATTTCCATATAAACAATCGGAATACCCTGTACAAACTGTAGGGAAAAGGAAGTGCTAGATGGAGCAGATTCCTAGGGCATATAAATTAATTGAGATCGGGTATATGTAATCTACCATTAATCGGTGATCTTCAATTGAAGTTTCAATAGTAATCATGGGATTATGTCGAAAGCTTCGAAATGTCTACAAGTCAAGGCTAATGAAAGTAGGGCGCACGCGACTGGCAGCTACTCCTTTTGTATTAGTTTGCAATTTTATTTTTGGCTTTTTGCGCATTGTTGCACGTAAATTGGAGAGACAAGCGCATGCAACATGGCAATTGTTATTTTGTCAACCATGGACCGTTACATCCGCTGAAATTGGATTAATGCGCCTGGCTGCCCACTGTGCCACACTGCTACTCTGCTGCTCTGCCCACTGTACAATGCACTATCCAGTGTAACTGGCCAGCGCCGGAGTTGAGCCGAAGAGGTGCCACACATTTAACCCTGCCACATTGGGTTGCAAATGCAATTAGACCATGACCATGGCTTGCTAGACACGAAACCTGTGTCACTGCAGGGTACTCCAGCGACATCTAGGGGTCTTAAGGGGCCTCTAGGGGCAGGGCATTATGTTTTCCCACAGGACGGCCGTACCCCTTTGATTGTGTTGCTCATTTTTCATTCCATTTTCGGTTAAGCAATTGGATTAATTTGCTTTAATTTTTGCATTTTGTCCAATATAACAATGGGTCCGATGTCTTACGCAATGCCTCCGAGTCCAGAAGAGCACCACATAAATCAACACATCCGCTTAAATTCCAGGAACCGCCCATTAGCTAGCTCTCTCACTCATTCTCTCTCCGCCTCTCTGTCGTTCAATCTATTCGATGTGAGCAACCAAAAATTGTTCAATTCATTAAAAATGTGTATAAAAAAAAATAACGTTGCTGTCTCCCCCATGGCCAATGGGAGCTGCTCTATGATTCGAATCTCTTTTTTTTTGCCTATTGACAGGCATCATAGGGTATGCTGTGTGTGTGTATGTGCGTGTGTGTTTTATGCGTAACTACGCATTTGGCATTCATATTGGTTGTCCGCGATGCGATATACAAAAAAAAAAAATAAGAATACGAAACAAAAACTTTAGGCATAAATCATTCACAATGCTAAATGGTACATGATGCTTGGAATTTTGCTTATAAAAGACAGACTATTCTATACCCTTTGATATAATATGGAACAAGTTTTGAATGAAAACATTTTTTAAGTCCTATATTCAATATGGAACATCATGCTGTTCATATGAAAAATCCAGTTGAAATATCTTCTAGATATCTGTGTTTTCAATTTGGTTGATGGTTCTAGGTCAACCTAATTTTCAGTTTTTAATATTATAATATATTATACAATATAATAATAATTATCTGTTGTTTATCAAGCGAATAGACCTCAACAAACACACTGCTCTTTGATACAACAATGAAATAACACAACAACCAAAACCAAAGACCGAAATCTGCTGAAGAAAGCGTCACATGTGTCGACGTATAAGCACAATATTTATTTTTTTGTTGTGTTTTTTAATTTGCTAGGGAACAGCATGAGAAAATTCTTACATTTTTTTTTATTATTAGTGGCAGACCCAGCTGGGGCCTATTAAAAACTAGGCAAGAGTCAGAGCAAGAGCAACATTGTGTTAAGTAAACAAATTGAAATGGAACGACGCTTTAGCTGTGACTCGAGCTGAGATCAGCTTGCAGCTCTTGGAAAGCCTCTTCGAGGGTTCCACTCGCAAACATATACATACATACGGCTCATATCGGAAATCTTATGTGCTGAGCCTATTTTGTGGTCATTTAATGTGAATTTATTAATTTTTTATAGTCGTAGATTTTGTGTGTAGTCCAACAAAAAAACTATAACAAGCGGAAGAGTGCGATGCGACAGACCGAAAATTACTATCCTACTAGCTTAGGATGATTATAGTTATAATGTTCATGATAAAAAGTATAAGGTAATGCGGAAGAATAGAAAATACCTATATTTTAAAATGAGCTTACCATAGAAATTTTATTCATATAACTTTTACAGGTCTCAAGATCAAAGTCTTTATAGTGACGAACTTTATACTTAATTGCTTTATGATTTCAGTGTAATCAAGAATATATGTATTCTAGTTCCTAGCATATATAGTTCCACAAACGTCTTACACCCTTTTATAAACATTTTCGAAATGTGTGCAAGCCATGAAGAGATTAAAACTGAGCTAGAAATCAAAGTGCCGCCTATACGAGACGGCTCCCAGTATCAATTTGTGCGTAACTTGAGCATTTTGTTATTTTGCCTGGCCTCCATGTGAACTATTGAAAATGCTATAGAAAATTGAGCTAGGTCTGTGTTTACAAGCTCAAACCTGGAGCTGAAAACTTTTATTAAGTAATTAATCCATAAAGCCTCATTGTATTCATAGCGTATTAGTAATATACTCGGATTATTTAAATGAATTTCCCTTCCGTTTAACTTTGAGATGAGGTCGAACGGTATGCATAAATTTTTATATATTTTCTAAACATATTTCTTCATGGATTAGTAATTAAAATCTAAGTTCTTTGAGATAGAAGAGGTTTTTAAAAATGGAAAAATGTTCTATTATAATACCTTTGATAGATTACTTCCTTAAAAAAATATATTACAATACTCTAAATATACATCCATAATTATTTAATGGAATGGATATTCCATTGAAGTTTGTGCTACGTCTAGCGAAGGTATCTATAATTCTCTAATTTCTCTCAAATTCGTTATCGTTTTATACCACCACATAGTAATTGAAAGAAAATTTCTGTAGAAATCGAGAATTCTAAGTAAACGGTAATATATTCATCCTAAAATGCTGCTATAAATTGCATATGCGTTATTTCGTTGGTTGAATTTGAAAGCAAAGCAACACAAGCAAAAACTGGCGATTGCCACAATAAATAGGGAATTTCACTTAGGTGGGTTATAGACAAGGCATACATAACCATTTTCTTAGCCATGACAAGTGTCGGGTCTTATCAGTAGAAGCCCAGCCCATCCCTGTTTCGTTGAATTGCAACGCACACCAGAGAAGAGCATAGGCGGTGGCTGACAAGGGGTCTATTTTGGAACTTCAATAAAGTATTAAGAGAATGAGAATAACTACGGAATTTAAGAAAATATATAAAACTAGATTAATACTAAATTTGAGTATAGTGACCTATACGATGGAGTATATAGTATATACAACTCACCCTTTAATATTCTTTTGTGGCTACGTGTTTACACGTAGAACTACAGCTGGGCAGAGAAACAACTTATATATAAGGCATATATATGACAATCCATCGACCATCGATACAGACATACGATATAAAAAAAGAGAAAGGAAAAACGTTAAAATATGAAGGAATAGAGAGTATAGAATCTTCGCCTGTGACTGGACTTTGAACTGTGAAAATTAGTCAATCACTCATAGGTGAGCCTTGTCTTGTTTAAAGCTTATAGTAGGAAACAGGTGAAGAAACATAGAAGCAAATCTATAAACTAAAGATACAGGGCAATATCATTAAAGTATTTGAAGGTGTTTCAACCTTTTTCATGGTCATATGGGGCAAACATTGTTGTAATTGTTGGAATTGTTGCAAGTTGCAAGGGGCACAAAAACGTGACGATTAACCCCTTATGTGAAAGAACTTCGTCAATTGAGCTGTTGCTACTCCCACCCAGTTAAAAGAGTATGCACTGAGAGAAATCTTCAAGCAACTTTTGGTTGTTACTATAAATATGTTGCTCCATATGCAGTATGATTAAGAAAACGGAAAAAAAGAGATCGGATGAAAGAGAAATTCGATTCTGTTAAAAAATTGTCCCTCATTTGTTGCAGTGCATGTTGCATCCATTCAATGGTAAACTCGTCGCCTTGCACTTGGACTTTGTTGCAGTTGCAGTTGCATTTTCAGTTGTCGTCGTCTAGGTTTCAATGCCCCCGCCTGCTGCTGCAGCGCCAATGTTATATGCAAATGCCACACAGCTGCAACAGACTGAAACGTCTCTGTGTATGAGTGTGTGCGTGTGCGTGTGTGTGTGTGTGTGTGTGTGTGTGTGTGTGTTGCAGATTCTAAAGTTAACCGCATGACGAATCACTTCGCATAAATTGAAACGCTACGTTGCCTGCCTCAAGAGGCCCGACAAGGGGCAGAGCCCCTAGTGGCCCAGGGCGCAGGGTGAAGGGAAGGCGTGGCAGGGTCAGCAGCAGCGGCGGGAGACCGAGCAGAGGTGCTGCTGCTGCTGCAGCTCCTTCAGTGCCGACGCCTCATAATTCTTCAAACGGCTGCAGTGTGTGGGGTTTCTGCCCTGTTGGCTGCATGGGGGCGCCCGTTGAAAGCCTATGACGAAGATGTAGATAGCAGCAGAGCTTCAGAAAGGGTGAGAGTGCGAGAGTGGGACAGTGGAAGAGGTAGAGTCGGAGCAGACGACGCCGCTCGTTAAATCGTATAGCAGCAGACAAAGGGAGAGAGAGAGAGAGAGAGAGGGTGGTCGGACGCAGTGGAACCCCATCCTAATCCGCAAATGCTTCGTTCTTGCTAATTATGCATACTCTGGCAAAAATATTCTATATGTGAGAGCTCCATGTGTACATGTATAAGTGTGTGTGTGTGTGAGAGAGAGTTTATGCGTGCATTTAATACATGAATCTAGAGAAAGACCAATGAAAAAGTGGCAAAATTAAATTAAAAATGCCTTTCACTCATTATCGAATAGAAAATTTTATTTTTTCATTATTGCATTCGTAATAACATTTATAAATCAATTCGATCGTTGTCTGTTTTTATACCAAATTTGATCGCTAAAACTTTGAAAACAACTAAACTATGGATGTAGATTTAACAAAGGTCTACAAGGTCAGAATCACAATTAAATCTATGTTTTTTCGTAAATTCTATGCCATGTATGGATGATTCCTTGTAAATATTTAACGTTTGGTAGAGCACGCCGAATTTTAGTTCGTATAACTATATACTATACAATATCATGAGCTGCATACCACGTGTGTACCGTATTTGCAACGTTATGTGCCTTATATGAATGCCTCTTGCTGCGCCTATTCGTCTATGTGAGTTGTGTCTATAGCAATTGCTATATATATGTGTACATAGGTATGGAATAGGTTATGTCGTTTTGTGGTTTATCTTTCCATCTATCCATTGTTGTTGTCTTTATGCGACTTTTGCTACGTTGCACCTTCATGACATTCGTCATCAGGCGAAGTGCTGTGCGCACTTGAAATGCATCTAAAAAGTTTGTGAAGGCTCCAAGGTGCCTCATGATTATTTGCAGTATTATAATATGCACATTATATATATACATATACTTAATCATTATCATGAATGTATTGTGTATGGTTTTCCCGTATTGCAGTCGATGCACGCACTAGCCATAAAAAGGGTTAACTGCTTTGTTTAACTACATAGAGACAAAAGATGGGGCTCCAGTTGTGGCACAGAGCAAAGAGATGGTGATGATGATGATGATGATGATGATGATGATGCCCTGCATGGGTAGTACATAAATCTATAGTTTAATTGGATTAAATTATGCTCGGCTGCTTCTGGTTCAATGTAAACGAGTTATCTATGAGCTAAGACAGGGCCTGCCACAAGTACACTGAAAGAAATTGCTTCAGATTTAGCCCTAATAGATGAATGATTCGTAAATTTGAGTATATCAATCGAATATAAGCAGGAAACGCCTCAATAATGGTTTAACATCTATTGGGTTGAGTTGATTTTCTTATACAACGTATGGGTTATTCTTTCAGTGTATAAGAGGGGGCAACATGCAGAGAGCGGCTTGCATTGTTGTCATAGGAGCAACAGCAGCCGCCTAGGTCTTGATTGAAATGTTAGGCAAGCCCATCAATTGCTCAGTCTTGCAATGGGTTGGGTTGGGTCAGACCCGAAGGGTGATAGAGAGGGAGGGAGGGGACTCATGAGACAAAAACATAAAATTGACGACAAGTTTATTATCTAATTTCAGAGACATGTCAATACAGATTAAGGTCACACGTATCAACGAGCAAATGCAAAGCTGACAATTTGAGATTACGAAATACAAAATCGCATTGAAACCAGACTGAGCCTCATTGCACGCCCACATTTCAGGCATGCCCCATATCAACTGCAAGAGGTTGCACATAGAAACAATTTAAATCAAATTTTGTCAGTGATCAGGCACAGGTTTTTCTTTTTTTTTAGATTGTTTTGCCTTTGCTTCGTTGTCTGTTGCAATGAACCCTTGAACTTGACCCAAGGCAAGAAGTTCAATTGGCTGTGCATAAATAATACTTGGAGTAGCAAAAAGGTCAGAGACAAGAAGCCAACAGTCGAATGCACACGAGAGACTGTAAATATTTGACAATAATATCGAGTATATAGACTAATAAAGGCTATGTCGTATATACATGGATTTGTTTTACAAGTATTTCGGGTTTTGATGGACATCATTGAAGAACATTCCATTTCTACAGAAAAGTTTCATATGATACCATTGTATAATCCTCTCATGTGAATAGACCTTCACCAAGATCAAGACCAATTGCTAGAAGAACTTATAGTCTAAAACTTAAATATTCGATTCATTTAAAGTTCCCCCAAAAATAAATGATCATATTTATCCCAATGATTTGTTGCGTTTATGCTAACACATTGGGTTTGAAGTTGGCGTATTCCCACAAAGCGAAACCGTATACAGGTATGAGGGAGTTTCAAGGCCAACTGCAACTCCAACTGCGACTGCAACTGTGAGTGCAACACAAGGCAACAGTGTGCAACATAAGCTGGGAAACAGGCAGGAGAGGCAAGTGCAACATACTACACTGAGTGCTGCATGTCTCGGTCTCTCTCACGAAACTGCAGACGGGAATGTTTCTACTCTTATTTTTATACTTTAATGCCTTGGCGTATCTGTCGACACCAGAAACAACAACATGCAACAACAACAGCAACAACAACAACAACAACAACAACACCATGCAACAACAATAAAGAGTATGGAGGCATTGCCGCATTCAAGTTGCAACTTCGTGCACGACGTGTAAATATTGTTTCAGCCTTTGCTGTTGCTTGGGTTACGATGCAGAGCGTAGCTGTGACTGAGGGTGACAAGGGGGCTATTGTTGCGGGAAGGGGGGCGATTGGGTGGTGTTGTGTGGAGCAGAGCAAACGAAAACGTTGTCGAGGCGCATTTAGCGCTAACAATGTTTGTTCTGGCTAGCAACGTTTCGGCTCCAACTCCCAAACGCTGCAACACCAAGCCGCACTACAAAATACCCAGTGGGACTCCATGTTTTAATATAACAAACCAAACATATTGGAGGATGTTGTTCAGTCTCCAGTAGAAGTGTGGAGATATAATATATATGATCATATATTTTAAATTCGTCACTTCATGAATTTTTAGACCCTGTGCTTAAAAACCACATAAGGGTCTATTAACTTTGTGCAAAGTCGATTTGTGTGTACAGACCCTATAAAGTAACTATACTAATATGTAATCACAGTAATAAATTGTAACTATAACCTTACCTCTGCAAATGTACCTACATTTCGTAGAGCTTGGGTCCCACTGGGTGACTCGTTCGTTCTGCTGTTTACTTTTGCACGCCGCTTTAATGTTGATCCCGCCACGGGCAGACAGACATGCCGCCCCAGCACCCTGCACCATCCTGTACTGTGCTTCTGCCACAGCCCCACCCCCCTTCTGTGTCCCTGGCTGTGCCTCTGCTGCTTGTCAGTCAGTTTCAAGGTTTTGCAACTACGCCTTTGTGGCGGGGGAAGAAACGTATTCGGCATGCCAATTGCACATTTCAATGTCACTGAGGATCGCATGGAGCGACAGTGGGAGTGAAAGAGAGAGCCAGTGAGAGAGTGAGGGGGAGAGAGAAAGAGAAATAGCGAATGATAGGGCGATTGATCTGAGTGACTGATGGAATAGCTCCAAGATTTTACGGCTTTCGTCTGCAGGGTGTTGAATTCTGTGGTCTCTGGGCATCATGTGTTAATTGTAAATGGAACAGCTGCAGATGCTACTGGGCAAAGACTGCTAGAGGCATAGAGAGCAAGGGCGAAAGAGAGAGAGGGAGAAAGAGAGAGACGGAGAGAGAGAGAGACAGAGAGAGAGAGAGAGAGAGAAAGGCAGAGCAGCTCAAAATGCAGAGTATAATTATGCTTATTAAATGTGATAATCATAAATCATATTTATGGCTATTGAGCAACCTCTACATAATATTTCTCCACATCCATGGCATCTCTTTTTAACCAATTTTTAGCATAATAATAAATTCTAAAACTAATTTCCGTAACTGTTAAAGCCAGAGTGGCAACCCTTTGAAGTGACAGTCCACCTCGTTGGGTTGTTTCACCCCCGAGGGCGTCGCGTAGTAAATTAGTCGACTTTTGTTATGAGATTCACTTGCTTTTCTTTTATTTTTTATAATTTTTTTTTGCTATTATTCGTGGCATTTTTAAATTGAATTTTAATTTTGTAAGACTCGACTCTCGACCCTTTGCAGCTAATTTAAATTGAGACACATGCAGGCGCCAATAATTAAAATGCGCCCCTTAACCCTTTATCTTGCATACCCTGTAAAACGTAATTACATTTAAAAAGTGGATCATCTCATCGAAAACATTATTGCAAAATATTCCGAAATCTTTAAAAAGTTTAATAAACTGAAAGATCTTCAAAATATGATCAAATATATTCGGCCAAATAAATAAATATATTTTCAAATATATAAACATTTAAACAAAGTTTGAATTCTTTAACGAGAGTACCTTCAAGTCCGTCACCCAAGAATATGTGCAGTGTTTTCCACTTTTTTGTCTTCCTTGCCTATTGAAGTGCAACTGTTGGCAACCGAATCCTGACCCCATTGGCCATGATGCAGTACATTTTCCACATGAAATAACCACAAAAAGTGAAATTTTTCGCTTGTTTTTTTTTCCGCGCTATAAGGAATATTATACAAAGAAATGTGTTTTGTATTGGAAATGGGTTAAATTTAATTGCTTTTGTCATTTTGATTTGCATTTTGTGCTGTAAGCAATTTGTCGAGCAAAACCGTGCACCGCCAGCATTTACAAAACGTTCCCCAGGGCCTCGTACATCACGACGCTTGGACCGTTCGTGTTTACACTGAAAAAACTGAAAACTTTTTTCTCGATGCGCAACGATAGAAGTAATTTATCAAAATTTATTTGTATATTTTTTTTAAGATTCCCTTTCCAGGGTTCATTTTTTTTTTTTCAAATTAGAAAGTCAAGCAAGCAAAGGAAAGGGTTAAAAGGTTGACGCTGTCAACGGGGCGCAGCAATTAAGAGTGGATTTATAGGCAACTTATACATAAGATTTAAATATTGCCTATACCATATATATTTATGATTTATGATATAGACACTGCCTGCTGCTTGTTGTTATCAGTGTGAGGGCGCAATTAGGCCGAGCAATTGAGCTTTTATGTTACTCGAAGGGAACAGTCGCATTTCTTTCATTCAGGCAAAAGTCACAAACTTGACTTGTTTATTTGCTTAAAAAAAATTAAAATTATTCTGTAATTTATGTGGCCTTTGCCAACTGAAAGAGCAAATAGACAACCAAGAAAAGCTAAAAAACAACATGACATTCATTCATTGTAATTGGATTCTTTCAGCTCCAGCTCGATACTCAATGCTATCGAAATAGAAAACATATGCTCTTCTGTTTATTCGGTTCATGGAAAGCGAAATATCAACACGCCCTTTACAATTGTTTCTTATTTATGCCGACAGGCAATCTTGAATAAATCAGAGTCTGAAAGTTATCTCTTTAGTTCAAGATATCACATAGACCTAGCTCCATTAATGAAGTAGTATCTCAAAGATACGCGTACTTTTTATTGGGGTTTTCGTACATTTAACAGAGATTACAATTACGTCAGTAAGATATAGATTCCCATTGATATGGCAATTAGATGTTACTGCAAAACGATCTGTTTTACATCAAGTAGAGCTCAATTAAAATAAAACCATTAATCGAAATGTTGGAACAGAACTTTCCCATCATGTGAGTGATGAAGAATTTTCTTCTAGGGAAAATGCTCAGAGTTGGAGTTTGTTGAGCTAACTTTATGGATTTGGTTATATTTAACGTATGTTTCTGTGATTATTAATACATCTCGCATGGATGTATTTGTAGTTGCAGATCGAGCGTGCCGACTATTTTTATACTAGGTAGAGCTGAGGAGTTGGTTTGAAGTCCATGAGGAAACGTGATCGCTGGACGATAGTGAGCGCACGATTTGCGATTAATCAAGCGAACGCTGGCAGTAATGCATCTTCTCGAAGAGCGAGAGGGAAAGAGAGAGAGAGAGAGAGAGAGAGAGAGAGAGAGAGAGAGAGAGAGTAAGAGAGATGTGGATCGAGCGATCAGTTTTAATCAGGCAGCATAAGTGCAACAAAGTTGCACAGCTTCAAGTAAATCCAGTTTAGTCGCAGGCAACACACACAAAAGAAAGAAGAACGGGCGAAATAATTAAAGGCAGTTCGAAGACAAAAGAGCAAATGTATCTAGCAGATACAGATACATTACAAACATGCAAGCCTCGCCAAACATATGGTTTGGCACAAGAAACCTCCTGCCTTACTTTAATTTCAGGCGGCTCCTTCGCATGACACACATAGATATAAAATACTGGAGTACAATATGTATATATAAATGCGAGTCTACCTACTGACACCGACTGACAATCGCAGCCTCCCTTCCAGCCCTCCTGTTCTACCCTACACCTCATCCGATACCCTGTTGTATCTCGCAGATACAATTCTATAGAACTGCAGCGCCCTTTTTTTATGGGCTGACTGCGCGTTTGCGCAGCAGCGCTGATCGTTGTGCAATCAGTGGAGCATTAACTGCCAGTACGAGACTATAGAATCAGTGAAAGAAAAAGAGAGATCGATGGAGAGAGAGAGAGAGAGAGAGAGGTAAAACCACAGTCTGTTCTGGGAGGTGGTACTGCGGCCCGTTCTGCGATCGCCAGGGCTTTGCAGTACATAGGCTGTTCCATTTTTATGCTGCGGCACGTAGAGTTGCACATATATATTTATACATATATATAAACGTATATATATAGCTATTATATATGTATATATACGTATACATAAACATCGCCTGCATGTGGAATCTGCAAGTTGGCGCTGCTCGAAGCACTAAATAAAAGCGAAACTTGTTTGCTCGCTTTTTGCCTTTCGCGTTTTTCTGTTTTTCTGTTTCTCTGTTTCTCTGTTGTATTGTGGGGGCCTTGAATGGGATCCTGTATATGTCAAACTTGAACTTGTCTTAGTGTATGTGTACTGGTGTGTATTGGCGTGTGTGTGTGTGCGGTATTTCTGCATTTCATGCTTCAAATTATCAGCATTTGCAGTGGGCAAGAGTGAAATACAAAAATAATGTGCCTGCGCCAGTTGAAATGCTTAAGTATCTGCACTCTCTCTCTCTCTCTGTCCCCCTTTATCTATCTATCTCTTTTTGTCTTTGTTTCTGTCTGTGTCGTTGGGGCTCCGCTGAAGCTGATGATATCATTGCCTATTGCCTTATATGTACGCGTATGTGCGGGCTACACTTCAAAAATTCAGTTGTGACAAAGAAATATGCATAAATGAATATATGGATACACTGTTTCAATTATGGAATAATACAACATTGACACTATATTATTAATATTATATTTCAGAATCATATATAAGTCTCTTTCCCGTTTCTCCCAGTGCACGCAGTCCGACAAGACTGTGGAACGTAGGCAGTCTGTCTTATTTTTTTTGTTTTTTGCATTTATTCATTATCTTTTTTATCAGTTGACAGGCCAAGACCTTCAATAGGGGCTGTCCAATATATATGTATGTATATATATAATTACTAAGTGGATATCGTGTCTGCCCCGTTCCATTGTACCGTTTTCCCAGGGTATTTAGTAAGTCAGCCTGCATAGAGACGCACAAATGAAGCAAATCAACGCACAATTTGCAACTTGTTTCTTCACTTATTTCACATTTGAACTTGAAATTTGTTTTAATAACCAGTTTTGAGGACCGGTTCATGCCACATACAGCATTCGGCATCAAATGAAATTCAATAATCGTCGAAAACTGAGTTGCAGTTGCACTTGCTCCTTATCAAAGGATAAAAAAAAGGAACCGTGTAATATACAAAATTATAAACAGCTACCAACAATTTTGATGATCGTCTGACGACACTTGATCGCGATAACAAATTATGGTACTGAGGTGTACGAGAGACGTGACGAATTCCCTCAAGAAAACACTCCAATTCGATCAGGTGCATTAAGTAATAAAATAAAGAAACTATTTTATATTCACCATAGATACTAAAACTGCGATCTTAATCCAATAATATTTTATATGAAAATTTTCCACGACTTCCATTCCATAGATACAAGACCTTAAATCTAATAACTTCGAAAAAAAATTGATCAAAATTGTAAACTGAATATATAAAAACGCATTTTTAAATCTATAAACAATATTTTGAATTTCTATTCTTCCAATACTTCTTCCACTTTTAATAGGATATCTTCTCTACTTTAAAGTTCTACTTAATTGTATTTAGTATTTTGTTGTTGCTTTTTTTCGGCCAGTAATTGCTCTGTTGCACAAAGGAAACAGGTTGTGTTCAATGGCATATGTACAAATTTATATAACCCTCTGAATATATGTATATATATGCATTATACTTATGTATATACATATACAATTTGCACACACTTCGTTTTTTTTTTTTTGGACATTCAGTTTTATGACAACGACACTTTGACAGCCAAACGTTCAGCGCATAAACATAATAATAAAATTTAAAATATGAAAAAAAAGGAAAACAAAATGTATTATAATAATTATCGAAAAGTTTTGTTGTTTATGTCAAGAGGGCAACATCATGTGGCATGTGGCGGCTGATGTTGCATTCAAGTTTTGAGTCTCAAATATTTTGGGCATATGTTTATATACTATATGTTCCAGTCATACGTCAAGTTTAGCCAAGGACAAATTCATCAAGTGACTGGGGGAGGGGCACATCATTTACTTCAAACTACGCATGATTTTGATATAATGAAAGATGTTCTTAAAATCGCGTTTTGTTTTGCAAATTTATTCCTACAAAAGGAATATGAATTAATCAATGTAGAATCTATTAAAAAATTATATAAACTATGAGTGAACGCATTATCGACACCTGGGAAAATGTTCAAATTCTTTTTTATAGGTATGAGAGTATTTGGATGTGGATTTTAAATGGATTTTGATTATCATTTATTCAGTGTCATGCTCTATCATCATTAAAACGTCCAAATCGCTTCCTTTGTGCCCAGAGCAACAGTAACAATTTTTTTTTTCGGCAACAATTTGGTTATCTTGATTTTACATCAACATCAACATCAACAGAAACAGAAACAGAAACAACAACGACTTGACAGCCTGGGCATGGTATGAAAATCACTTGAGCGTGTTTCCTTTGGGCCCAGCCCCGAATAAATTCAGAACTGTTTTTTGGATGTTTTGTTGTTGTTGCTGTTTTCATTGTGAATGTTTGTTGTGTTGTGTGGTTTTAACTCCCTCTGAACGGCTGCCACCAACACTTTAACAATTTTCACACTCACTTCATTTAATTTAATTTGTGGAAAATAAAAGAAATGAAATGCCGAAATAAAACTGATATGCGCCTAATGATGTTGACCCCCTTTGACACCTATTGCCACCTCTGTCTCTGTATCTGCCTCCGGCTCTGCCAGTGCCTGGTCCTTATGTGCTGCGTGGTGTGTGCCCAGGCATTAATTAAATTTAATGAAGCTGTTGTTGTTGCTCATGTTGTACGTGTGAAGTGTCGCTTGGCTATAGCCTCACTATACTATATAGTAATGCTTCTACAAGTGGACAAGTTGACAGCTGAAAATTGTGACGATTAATGCAGTTTCACTTCGCTTCTTCATCATTTGCATAACAGATTCGCAGAGGTCCAGTCTCATCTCAAAGCGGGTATGTGCAGTTTATGTCAAACGAATCTTACAGTTTTTTTATAGCTTGCAACCAATGTCAGCCTATTGTTTCTAGAGCCTTTTACGTTTTCCAAAATCTATACATGAAGTTCTGAGAGCTTTAATGAACTTAATCTATCTATCAAAGAAAGACATTTTTCTAATATTTGATGTGTAGCTAATGTGCAACGAATCTTAGAGTTTCTTATAGCTTGCTTCCAATATCTATTGCCTATTCCAAAGCTTTGAAAGCTTTCCAAAAGATATTCTTGCAGTTCTAAGACCTTTAAGGAACTTTCACTGAAAATGAAGAGTTGACCTTTTTTTAAAATATTTGATGATAGTCATTCAACAGTTTGAAAATGCTTTGAAAAAGCTTAAGCTAGTGTAGGTCTACCCTCTAAAACAGCTGCCGCTGCACTCTCGACTGTTGGCTCTGCCATGGTTTGACAGGCGCAAGGTACTAACACACAATAGTCAGCTTGGCTGCCTTTTGGTCTCCTCGTCTTTCCTCCATTCTTTCTTTGGTCAAGTGTTCGTTCCAAGAAGTTGGACACGCTGCTCGATAAGATAAGACTAACCTTTAGCTTCTGCCTCTTGCTCTGTTTATCTCTCTTACACTTTTTCTCTAACTCTATCTCTTTCTCTCTCTCTCTCTCTCTCTCTCTCTCTCTCTCTCTCTCTCTCTCTATCTTTCTCTCTCTGGATAGCTGGAAGCGCGACACAATCAATACAAAAACAAGTTTTAAGCATATGGACAGGAGGCACTGCAACACATAGCCATAAAGCTATACATATATAGTATTTATGTATATGTTTATATATGTTTGTGTGGCATGCATTATATATATGTATTGCTAAATTTCAGCGCAGGGCTTTTGCTGCCTGTTTGTTGTTCCTTTTGGGTATATAAGCAACCCTTTTTGGAACACGAACACACTCTCACTGTCCCTCAAACACATTTCGCACTCTCACACATTCACACACACACACATTCACACACACATCCACACACACACACACATGCAATACTGTTGCATTCAACATTTGGTTGCATTGCAATCACGTTGCTCTTGCATGATGCATTAGGGTGCTTCAACTGCTTCAACTGTGTAAAAAACAAGGCCCAATACTGCTTTGATAATTATTTCCAACAAAATTCATAAAATATAAAAATACTAAATAATAAAATACTATAAAAATAGTAAATAATATAATTACAAATCAAAATGCGAAATTTAAAATATTTGATTATGAAATAAGTATGTATGATCTATCAATGTTCTCTATACCAAAATGTGTGTGGATATTTTCATAATCCATATCATGAATTACCCTGTGCTGCATGCACCTCTATTTTTAGCTCACACACACAGGGAACAATGCAGCTTTACATAGAGCTTATGTATGTAGAGATGTATGAATATGTATTATGTACATACATTTTAACTTGAATGTTTATGCAATTCCCTTGGCTTCACTTTGAGTTCTTTTTGCTTTCCATTTTATTTTTTGTATTCAGCTGCTGCTGATGTTGCTGTTGCATGTGTCTGTTGTTTATTGTTTATTCTGTTTTCCACTGCATTCTCTTGTCTTCTATGGTCTTCGGTTGTCTTCTCTTGTCTTCTGTTGTCTTCTGTTGTCTGCTGTGTCTTCTGTGTGTTGTGTCTTCTGTGTTGTTCTGTCTTGTGTGTTCTGTGCTGTATGTCTGCTGTCTGTCTGTACGATTTGTCTGCTGCTCCTTAGACCTTGACCACTAACATAGAAACGTCTGCGAACCGGTTCCCACTTTCAATTCCGATTCCCATTCTCACTAATTCCAATGGTATTCTCTTAGCTCTCTCTTTTCTCTGTGCTTCTTCTTCCCTTTCACTATGTGCTCTGTCCTATGTCCTGCGTCCTGTAGGAGTTGTGTTAGGGCAATTTGATTATTAAACGACACCCACAAACAAGTTTCTCTCTCTTTCTCCACCCATCCTCTGGCTCATACTCTCTTTCTCACTTATTTCGTTTTTGGGTATTCAAAGCTAATTCCAGTCTGAGGTTTTCAACTGTCAACTTGAGCCATAAATGGGACTTCATCACGCCGACTCTCTGACTTGTTGCTGTCAGAGTGCCAGACTTAAACCCAATACCCTGTGGCTATTAGTAGTATAAGGGAATTTATGTTCAAATTTACATTATTTTAATTAGTATTTTAAAATAATATACTGTTCAGGTGTGTCCCATTGAGACAATAGAGTATTATACAGTTTATCAAGCTATTTTATTTCAAAACTTGTCATTATTTCTCAGTCGCATGCACGAGTTGCGTCGGTATAGAGTGTACATTGGATGAATCGTGCTTAGGTGTTTTGAATTTTAATTGATATCAAAATGGTATACATATGTATATGAATATGATTATGATTGTGAATATGAGTATTAGACTACCCCTTGGCATCTACATAGTTCAAAACGAATTTCATATTTCCATTTTTTTGTGTGATGAAATTAATTAACCAAAATGTTTGTAAATTTTTGTCATAATTACAGCTTTTTAGGGCATGCACGAGTATTTGGGAACACACGACTCACTGCCAAGGTAGTGGGAGACAAATTAATATTAAAATAACCCAACGTATTCGTTCTTCTTGGGCCAAACAATCGAAAATTTGCCGCTCAATAAAGCGACTTAATAGCAGCACCAACAATCATAAAAGGCGGTTGTATATGTGTCTCTTCCGCTTCTTATAGCGATTCACCCCTCGAAAATGACCCAGTTTCTTGATGCACGAGTCTTGACAAGAACCGAGACCAAGCCGACAACATACAACTGAACAGCTACACACCAAGCAAAGCAATCCCTAAGAACAAACTACTACTTGGATTAATCAAATTTATAAAAAGATCCACAAAAAAATGAGCAATAAGAAGTTTAAAACACCTAATTAATAATTGAAGAAGTTGAGATACCCTAGCATTGTCAAATTTATCGTAATCTTTTCATTAATGTAGTGTGTGCTTAAGATAATTATTTACTTATAATCAGTTAAAGTTAATATGAACAGTTGTACTGTTCTATTTCGATGTCATAAATTTAAAAATAATTCTGATTTAAATTCAAAATAAATTTTGTATGATCAATGGGACTGGAAATATTAAAGTTTTAAATATTGTATTATGATACCCTTTGTAGTAGGGTATCTTATTTGAAGAAATGCTGCAATACACAACATTGCGGCTCTTAATGTTGGTGATGCCTTTTGGTGCTGGTATTGCGGGTGCTTTATTTTTTCGGGTAATTTGATCCCCTAACATTGTAGAGAATCACGTGCTCTCATTTTGATTCACATATCATTTGACCCCTTTCTATTCTTATAGTAGGATATGGCATGTGCAGCCGAAATTTGGAATTTGGAACTTGGAACTTGAGCATGACCTTGTTTACAGTTCTAAAGTTTCAAAACAACAACAGGCGGTCTCTGATTGAGCTATACTTTAATTGATGTTATCTTCTTGATGATAAACTTACTTAATTGAAATTGAAAATATAAAAATAAAACACGATTGATTAAAGAACAAAGCAATACGGCTCTTTATTTAACCAAAACATTTTTTTGAAAGATTTCTAAAGAAAATTTAAAAATTCAACAATTTAAAGATGAGTTAGGGCATCCTATATTGGAAAATACGCAATTAGGTTAGTGCTCATATCTCTTTTGGACAGTACATTTTCATCTTACCGCAAGATCCCCCAATGCCGAATTCAACTTCTTAATATAGGGTGCAGCATCCTTAGCAGCGCTAGCTATGATTTTGGAGCTAACGACCTGTAAATTGAAGGGGAAATTTAAAATTACTATGGGTTAATTATGAGCTTTAGGTCAGTTTACTTACACCACCATCAGAAATGATGGAAGCTCCATCAGTCTGAAGATAAAGTTGAATAGTGAAGTTGTTTTTAAAAATTGAGGCATATTAATGACAGTGTGATATTGTTAAATACACGTGAACCATGTTAGTATCACATAATTTCTCTATATAAATTATTACAGAATATCATCAACTTACTGAGAGACTGCGTGTTTTGGGCCCAGCTTCCATTTCTGCACTAAGATTGGTA
This sequence comes from Sphaerogastrella javana, assembly GCA_037040025.1. Lineage (NCBI taxonomy): Eukaryota > Metazoa > Arthropoda > Insecta > Diptera > Drosophilidae > Sphaerogastrella > Sphaerogastrella javana. The sequence continues at coordinate 5,908 of JBANCZ010000802.1, read as the reverse complement.
AGAGTGTTCTATATAATAAAACAAAAGAAATAGATAGAGAGAGCGTAAAATTAAAATATTATGTATGTGAGTTTCAACCGTTTATAAGGAAGATCAGTGCTTACAGCCAAGTTTCCCAGGGCAGTACCCATGTCACCCATAAGATTACCGATAAGATTGGTTGTCTCAGGCTCTACAGGGGTTTGCTCCACCTGTATTCTCAAATGGGTAATGGTATTCTAAGGTACAAGTATGTAACATAGATCGTACAAATGTTATTTCGAAATTTTGTATCTGCTTATTATACGTACAGCCAAATCACCCAAAGCGTCAGCCATATCACTAAGGAGGTTTTGAGCCAATGGCTCTTCGTAATGCTCTTGACCCTGCGCAGCCTGGTACTGATTCTTCAATTGGTGCATGACTTTTTCTCCAGCGACAGCCACTCGGGAGATATCACCCATAATATTTCCAAAATTAATGGTGCTTGCCTGAGCCGTCTGTTGGCACAGTAAGACTGTGGCTATTATGGCTACGATGTTGGCTTGCATTTTATTATTATTATTTTTAGAGTTTTGTTTTAGTCAGTGCTACCGACAGAACTGCTTTATTTTTGAGGCGAATTATGTCATTTATATAGTCGACAAAATAATCTTTGCTTTCTGTCTGAGGCGTAGTAAATTTTGTAAAATTTGTTTTGAGCAATTAAGTCATAGCGCTTACAATCAAGTGGATAATAACTCATAAGCATTGATTGATGTCCGAAATTCTTATCAAATTGCGATATTTCTGAAGTGTAGGGTTTTTCTTCATGTTCTTTTCGATAGCTAATCGATAGATAGCAAATATTGTAGGTTTTCCGTGTGAGTACACAAACGTAAACATTGAACTTTGGCTAATAATAGCGGGTGTGACATGTGTAAATATCGTGTAAAATATTTCACAAACTCTTCACTTAATAAATTAAAAGGGGTTATCAATTCAAAATTATGGATTATTTTTTAATTGAAAGACGTTTAAATGTTGTTTAAGGTTTTGAGTAATTTCCAAAGATTACAGTCAATAAAATAGTGTGGACTTAGTCCAAAAATAATATATGATTCCAAATCTGACTTAGGCGCTGTTAGTTTCATGTCAAGTGCGATGCATGATAAAAACTTTTATCACACATTTTAATTGTATTCAATTTTGACCGCTTATATTTTATTTTCGATGTTTTATAACACACCAAATTTTATTTTGTAAATTTCTTATTATTTGATTATATATGTATTGGCAATACTCAAACCCACAGTATCATTCCTGCCAAAAGCATAGAAGCATTAGATCAAAATTTACACCTCCTACATATAATATTGATATCATATCTAAAGATTGGAAACGTTGAAAGCTAGTATGGCTAGTGCCGCTAACGAACCCGTTCAATCCAGCTCCAGTCGCGTCCGAGTCGGCGGCTGCAATTTTTTACATTTTTTTCGAAGCGCAGGTCATAGTTTTGTGGAAAGTGTGCGTAACTTTGGCAGTAATGCCGTTTCTGCAGTTGGACGCACTAAAAGGGCCGTCGTGAGCAATATAAGAAACTACGGAGGCTCCGCTATTGGTCGCATAAGTACCACAGGAAGCAAGATCGGTCGCAAAGCCAAAAATACTGGAGTACGAATAGGGAAAACTGGAAAACGTTTTGGAAGTCGTTTAATGACAATATTGACCCAAACATAAAGATCAATGGAAGGTTGGCACAGCATAAAGCAGAATCAGACAAGTGATACTGAAAATACTGAAGTATTGAAAAATAAATTGTGCAGTACGTTGCTTAGGCAATATTGCCATATTTATTGTTGTTCCTTAGATGACATCTAATCTATAAATTGTGTGCAAAGTGAGAAGCATCTGATCCCAATTTCTTTCCCGTACTAGAAGCATCATGTCCAATTTTGTTTCCAGCACTGGAAGCATCAGATCCGATTTCTTTACCAGCACTTGAAGCATCAGAGCCCACTTTTTTTCCAGCAGATCCCAATTTCTTTCCGGCAGTGGAAGCGTCAGATCCAATTTGTTTTCCAGCATTTGAGGCATCAGAGCCTACTTTCTTTCCAGCAGAACCCAATTTTTTTCCAGTACTGGAAGCATCAGATCCAAACTTTTTTCCAGCGCTAGACGCATCTGATCCTAATTTCTTGCCGGCACTGGAAGCGTCAGATCCCAGTTTCTTTCCAGCACTAGAGACATCTGATCCCAATTTCTTTCCGGTGTTAGAAGCATCAGATCCGACTTGCTTTCCAGCAGATCCCAATTTCTTTCCAGTGGCAGAAGCATCAGATCCTAATTTCTTTCTGGCATTGGAAGCGTTGGATCCAAGTTTCTTTCCAGCGCTTGAGGCATCTGATCCCAATTTTTTTCCGGCGCTGGAAGCATCCGATCCGAGTTGCTTGCCAGTATTGGAAGCATCCGATGCGATGTCATGAGCGGAATTGGACGCATCAGAAGCAATGTCATGACCTACATTGGAGGCATCTGAAGCCAGATCGTGAGCTGCATCGGAAGCTTCGGAAGCAATATTATGACCCGCATTTGAAGCATCAGAAGCAACATCGTGTGCTGCGTTAGAAGCGTCGGATGCTATATCATGAGCCGCGTTAGAGGCATCCGATGCAATGTTATGGCCGAAATTCGAAGCATCCGATCCTATAGTCTTTCCAGCACTAGAAGCACTAGTAGCAGCATTGGAAGCATCTGACGCCACATCGTGGGCTGCATCGGAAGCTGCTTGTCCCACAGCATTGCCGAAGTTTGATGCATCCTGTCCAATTTCCTTTCCAAGATCACCCTGATTCCACATTATAAAACTTAATTTGTATATTGGGAGTTATATAGTAAATAATATCACATACAAACGCTTGTCCCACACCTCCAAAAATGCTTTTGGCTTCCAATTGCTGTTCGTTAAGAAGAGCCACCGACAAGAATACAATTGCAATAAATTTCATTTTATAATTCTCTTATTGTATGATACTTTCTTCCAATTGTTTTATGAACTGAAGAAAGTTGCAATTTGAGCTTGTATTTATAGTTCGAGGTATACCCTCGATAAATTGCAGAAATTGTTATCACAAATCAGAGCCAGTCAACACACACGTTGAGTTATCTAGGGTATTTTTATTTTGTCTATCAAAATAATTAATAGACTGATAATATAGACATATGGTTGACACACATTTCTAAAGAAAGCATTTAATTCATAATTGCAAAGGTTCAGATTAGTTGTATTGGAAATAAAATTCGTCATGGAGTGCTTCAGAGTAACGACTGTTATCAAGTTAACCCTTCCATTGTCAGTTGTGTACGACTGTCTGATTTTACTACTGAATTTCATATTATCTTAAAATTAAAAGCGTCTGGCGATTTAAAGATGTATAGGTCAATTCAAGTGCATTTTAACATATATGATACAACATGAGAAATGAGAATACAAATAAAAAACAATAGATATATTAAAAATTATTAATAAACATATTTTATTATCTTATAGTAAGACAATTTATTTATTTAAGTCAAGACTTATTGGCCCCTTAACGCGAAAAATGATAAGAATATGTTTTATTTAAACGATTTCCTTTACTTTCCTTAGAATTCTTATTACCGCCAAACACAAAATTTAAATTATAATTTGGCGTGTGATAATGCTTAATCTCTCGTGCGTCGGATTTTTTACGTTTTCCTTTATCGGATGAATCCTTCTTTTTTTTACGTCCTTTGGATGGTTTACTTATCCTGTATTCCACATTATTGATGAATTTTAAATTGTATGTATAACCGTCACTGTCGTGCTATTGAGAATATATATGATGACATAGAAATTTTAGAAAATTGCAGACTATATGTTATTTTAACGTTTGTAATATTTACATGTTTTATCGTTTTCGACTCTGAAAACTTATATCTTCCCATTAAAAGTATTAAAAACGCGACAAATAATAAACTAAATCGCATGAGTGGAGCCATTTTTGAACTGTCAATAGGTATTGGATGAAAGTCGAAATAATAATATCGTTAAACCTCGACGAAGAGAATTCATTCGCTTCAGTTAAACTTCAATATTTGCTTTGCAATCTCAATTTAACCTATAATAAAAAAGCATTTCATTATGACGGAGTGTTGAAGATCTATATTATTTGTATGATGATTGTATAATAATATACCGAATTGTATGTGAGTTATAGAGTGTGACACGATAAATAACCACATTGATATATCTACAGATTGATTTAAGGCCGTCACATTATACATTATTTATGATGATTGCAGTTATATTTAAATTGTAGCTCAATTTCACCATATACAACATGAGTAATGTGAATACAAGTTAAAAACAATAAATATACTAAAAATTATTAATAAACAATATCTTTTATTATCTTATAGTAAGATAATTTGCCATATTTATTTTTATGTAAAGGTTTATTGGTTTCTTAAAGCCAATAATTTTAAGTGTATGTTCTATTCCAACGAGTTCCTTCATATCTTTTTTTTCCTTTATATTTTTTCCAAAAATTAATCGCAGGATTTATTGGTTTATTTGGCGGGAACCGAAAACCCCCTTCGCCACTTTCTTCTGATGAATCCTTATTTTTTTGCTTTGCTGTGTATTGCACATCGCTTCTGAATTTGGAATTGGCTTTAGAACGGTACATGTTTCTGGGCATAACGTCGTCCCTGTCATGCTGCTGAGAATATATATGATGACAAAAATTTTAAAAAATTGTAGACTATATATTAATTCAACGTTTGTAATATTTACGTATTTTCGTTTTATCGTTCTCGACTCTGAAAATTTGTACCTTCCATTTAAAAATATTAAAAACGCGAACAATAATAAACAAAATCGCACGAGTGGAGTCATTTTTGAACTGTTAATATGTATTGGAGGAAAATCGGTATAATACCGTTAAACCTCGAAAAGAAGAGAATTGATTTGCTTTAGTTAAACCTCTATATTTCCTTGCAATCTCAATTTGATCTATAATGTTTCATTAGTGTCGCTTCAAGCCTGATTTGATAACCCGTAGTATAGTTATATAAAAACTATGCACATATATTGTTCGATACGTATATTGTAACCCTGAGCGGTTGTTAATTCACAATCGTAGAGCATTTATTGTGATTTTTATGCACTTAGCGCAATGTTTAATAGAATTTTGCATAAAACTCTTCCCAGGGTTACCGTTATGCACACTAACTCTAATGTAAACAAGTTATAAAAAGCTCGTAAATTCCAACAAAAAAAAAAAAAAAAATTATATAAATGTGAATACATAGCAAAAAACTATGGCACCATAAAAATGCTATAAAATATGGTACGTCTCAAGGATATGGCAAGAGTTTTCCTCCTTTTTTTATGTCACTTGCGAATTTGCAAAATGCTGCAATCGTAAAAAAAAGTCGACGGGGTGTGTGTGTGAGTGTGACCTCAACAAGGGACGCCAAAGGGCAACCGAAAAGGTGTAATCGTTTACAGCTGTATTCAACCCCACGCTCTCCCTTACCCTCCCTTACGACGCTTCCCATTATCGCTAAATCAAATTGCGTTCGTCAATGAATTACAATCGCTGGCATGGAATTGATGGTTCATAAAGCGTTTCTCCGCACTTCTATTGTCAAATTTTACTATTGTTGTTCTCCTCTTTCTTATTTTTTACTATCTGCATTACTAGGGGTCTATTCAGAGCTGCGAAGTATGAGTTTGTAGTTAAGTCGCAATATGTACTAAGAAAATTGCCGAAATTCCTTCATAATTTGGTCCGAAATTTAGACTAATATTGTTCGAGTTCAATATAAAAATGTCTTCTGTAGCCGCGTCTATTTGAGCCGCGTCCGCCCCCCCGGAGGCGCCACTATTGCCAAAAAACCACCAAAACCGCCTAAATCGCCC
>JBANCZ010000801.1:0-28752 GCA_037040025.1 Sphaerogastrella javana | reverse complement strand
AGAAGAAGCAGAAGAAGAGGAAGAATAACTAACATGCGGTGCTCATTTCAGATCATTTTGGTAGCCTATGAAAATAGGCACTGGCAAACGCAATATGGCACTTAATACACTGAGCGAAAAGACTTGTGACTATCTTGATATCATTTAGGGCATAATATTTTTGTATATACATTTTTTAATCATTATTAGGTATCTTTTAATCGATTATTTAATCATATGATTAATTTTAACTTTGCGATTACTTACATTACACTTTTTCGATTCGATTAAATCGAAATTTTTGGATAAATAATCGATTATTGTGCATGATAAATATATGAATGCATGATAAATCGTACCATCCCTATTGATTAGCAATTCGAATACATATATGTCTCTCTAATGCTTTTCATTTGGAATTTCTCTGAGTGTATTCTACTTATGCATGAGCCTAGCTCAATTGGCATTCATAAAGGCCACACACACACACACATACACACATGTATGTATATAGATATGTGTAGACACAGGCCTAGCTGTGACTTTATTTGCCAGCGACACGAGAAGTTTGGCCTCCCTGTGTGCCCTGATTACACAGCCCCCTCACTGCCACACTCTCCCAAAAAAAAAACCTACCCCTTCTCCTTACCAACAACCCAAACAGTCTCTTGCTGAAACCCTTGCCCCAACCCTTACACTGTTTGAGTGTGTGTGTGTGTAGAGTTTTCTTGCTATGGAGTTGCATGGCTCTTCAATTGTCTCTCTCTCTCTCTCTGTCTCTCTCTCCCTCTCTCGCTCTCTCTCTCAGTCAGTCTCTTCTTCAATGTTCTCCCTGGGCTGCTGTCTGCTGCAGATTTGTCTGCTGAGATTAGGTTAAAGATTGCGTTACTTGTTGTTGTTGTTGCTGTGTCATAAAACTTTTGCTCTGTGAGCGACAGCAGCTTAAAGAAGGGGGAAGGGGGGGAGATAGTGGGCCGTTAATTGGCTCAAAAGTTCCCATAGCCTACATACACACATGCACACATACACACTCACACACTCATACACTCATACACACACCTAAACATAAACGTGCGTCCAGCGTTTGTCGCTCGTCGTCTGTCTTTCGTCTGCTGGCGTCCGGCGTTTAATTTGATTTTGTGGCTTTTAATTATGTTGTAGTTGTTGTTGTTGTCGATGTTGTTGTTGTTGTTGCTACATATAACTATATACGTATATATATGCATATTCCCATTCAAATCTCTATCTGCATCTCTATCTGCTGCAAATGTCTTCATTTATTATGCAAATTTCATACAAAATTGTACGTGTGAGGCACAGTTAAACGACGCAGCTATCTCTCTTGCACGCGCACACCTGAACTAGCAGTCGACCGCGCTGTCGGCGTCGCTGTCTCGGTCGACTGCGCAGTCGACGTCAGCTGCGTTGGCGCACCTTTCTTCCGGCGGTCACTTTTTGTTGTTTTTTTGTCAATTGCCTTTGCGTTTTGCTATGTTGTCATTGTTTAAATACCCTAAGGGAGTTGACTAAAGGGTATATAAATGTTTAAATTAGAATTTAATAATGAATTTTTAAATAAATGGCAGAAAATGATACATACATAAGTAAATAGTGACTTAAATAAAAGAATTTAATATTCTATAAGCTTATGGAATTACGTATACGTTTAGTATATATAAGTTTAACTAGGGTATTTCTAGGTCTATCAAAATTCGCTAAACTTTACAACTTTCCCCATAATTGTTTACATTTTATATTCCGAACGCATTTGGCATTTTCTACTGCTAATGCTCATATTTTCCAGCCGCGTTGTAGCACGTGCGTGAAAACCTGTGCCCTGCTCCACCACCATCCCCCCCTTTACACTCCAACCGACTGTTCCACACGCACACACACACAGAAACAGAGTGTGTGTGTATTTGTTGTGGCAACCATAATTAAATGGCAAAATTACCGTCTCGACGGTGAGTTCTATGTCATTTCGTTCGTTTTGTTGGTGTTGAGTTTTGTTATTGTTGTTTTTTTATTATAATGCGACGCGCCAAGATTGCATAATTACGCCCCATTTGACGCCCAACGGGCGTGGCTCTAACTTTAATGATGGAAAGTGTAAGTGAGCTCGACGAAAAGCCAACAAAGAGAGAGATGGAAGATGAAAGGTAGAGAGAAGTTGCGCTAGGCTCAAATTTCGGGCTAGATTTTGTCATGGATATAATGATTTATTATTATTGTAATTATTATTAATCTAATTGTAAGCTTCATTATTATTATCATTATTATTATTATAATTATAATTATGTTTATATTTGGGCTGTTGCTATAAATCTATTGAAGCATAGAACAAGTGCAAGAATTGCCATTTCAATCAACGCAAATTCATTAATAATTTCCATTGAATTTGTTCGCATTTGTTCGGTTTGTAACTAATGGGTATTTAATCTTATCAACTTATCACAATTGGATTGCACACAGCGACCCATTACAAATGCCATTACTCAGCATTGCGAAATGGCAAAGAGAGCGGGGCATGGTCAGAGGCGAAGGGAAAGTGGAAGTAAAGAAAGAGAAGCTAGGGGGCTCCAGAGAGCCATTGCACTGTTATTAATTGAATCAATGACAAAACCAAATGAAATTCAATACAAACACAGAGAGAACAAAAGAGAGAGGGAGAGAGGAAGAGAAAGAGAGAGAGAGGAAGAGAGAGCGAATAAAAGCGATATATAGTTGAAAATGCGTGGCGCCATGCGGCGTATGCGCAATATTATGAACCATACCGAATATTTGTGACCTTTAGTAGGAAATTGTGTAAGCCCCAACACACACAAACCAAAACAAATTGACGTCTTTTTCGCAATCTACCAGAAAATATACACAACTGTTCAGTAATAACACATCGACAGCAGAGACTATACTTTAAAGATTTGAAGAATATCATAGAAAAGTTACATAAATTCTGATAGAGCTTGTTTCTAGTACAACTACTACTTTTACTTGATTAACTATATTATATAATAAAGTAAACTATAAATTAATAAGTTCAATTAACACAATACACTGAACGAAATGTAATAATTTGAATGTCCAATTTCAAATGCATTCACATTTAGCGGCAATTAAATATGATTAATGTGTCATAATTATTGCTAATGATAAGATAAAAAAAATTCTACATTTATTTATACACATAATTTGGCGGAAATGTTTGCAAAAAAAAATGTTTAAATATTTTATTTGCCTAGGATATAAATGTTATTCAGATTTGTATATATAATTGAATACTAAATCGTTTTGTTTTTAATGATGAAAATTAATAATTAATGCGAAATGCCAGAAGAATTTGTCTAAATGCGAAACCTTTTTGAACTTTTTGAATATGAATTTAATTCAATTTCAACTGAAACAAAATTTAATCATTTTCATTCATGAATGAATGAATGTTTCATATCAGTTTCAAATGACTAATTTCCGGCTTTGCTATAAAGCGCTCTAACTCCGAAATTTCTTTGAGTGTATGCACAAATATTTGAACACTCACTCACACCCCACAGGGCAAAGTTTTCGCTTTACCTTTCGTATGCAACCTGCTACAGCTAGTGGCAAGATAAGAGGTGAAAGAGGTGTAAGAAAGAGGGACAGGGGGTGTGGCAATTGTGGTTAAGTGTTGCTGTCTGCGTGAAGTGTATTAAATATTGTGTATGGCCATATTGCCTGGACACTATCAGCAATTGATATCGGAAGCGACTACGTCGACAACAAGACCTGATAACGAACTGACGACGACGACGACGACGACGACGACGACGGAGGAGATGGAGACGGAGACGGAGACGACAACAACGACGACGACGACGACGATGGGCGGCACTCGATGAGAGGCAATCGAATACGCTGGGCTTGCACACTGGCGCCGCAGGGCGTCCAATAATAGCAACAACAACAACATCAACAATCACAATTACTATGGTGTGTAATCGATAGGTTCAAATGATGCACGACTAGTTTGCTACCCTGTAAAGCATTGTGCAACACTGAAACTGATACTACATCAATTTATCAAGTTTTTTAATTGGAATAAGCGAAGGCCAAAGAAATTAGTTATAGTTGCAAAGCAAAGCAAGTGTGTTTAACTAAAAAAATTCGTATAAAAAACAATCAAAAATAAACATAAAATGAAGACAAACTACTTATGATTAAAACAAAAACTTTAACTAAATTCGAAGCTATTTTGTTCAGTGCAATTATAAATATATAAATTAATTTTTATAATAATTTACCTCACTTTTTGGCAACATTTTAATAATTCATTAAGCCAAGCCCATTATTCGGCACGTTCTCAGTCTTCAAACGAAGCAAAGTCTATTTTTTTCGTTTTGTTTTCTTTTGGGAACGACTAAAAAACTAGTTTAAGCACAAAAAGAACAAAGTGCAAATTTCACAGTTTTAGCATAAATAACAAAAACTTGGCAAAAACAACAAAAATTTTCAATTTAAATGCTGATTAATTTTTGAGCTTTTTCTATTCAGAATTAAATATATTTTCATATGGAAACGCTGTGCCTAAAGCTCAGCTTTAGAATAACATTATGTTAACAGAGCGGTCAATGTTAAAAGTATATAATGTTAACATGTCGCAGTTATGTTATGTTAAGGAGTTAAGCTTAACAGAGCTGCCTGAAAGCTGCTTCTGTTAGCTAACAGCAAAAGCGTTTCTTTTAAATTTGCATTCTGTTATTCGTTTGAAATGTTATGGACTTTAAGCGTGGCTTAAAGATCTATCCAATGCTTACATTATATTATTTTATATTATTTATTTATTCTGGCAACGCTGGCGCTCAAGCTGTTAAATGATCATAAGTCTATTTTATAAGTCTATGCAAATGAAACCAAGATTAAGCCTTTGTTGGAGTATTAAACACTATGCTTGCTATTGTTACAGGGTATTTTAAAGGGGAGACATGGTGAGAGAGATACATAGAGAGAGAGAGAGGGGGAAGGGAGGGAGAACAACAACAATGATTGAGCAATTGACAAGTTCATTTTGGGCAACTGCGACACTTTTCTTCTGCTTGTCCACAGGCCCGACAAATTTAAATTTAAATATCAATAGCAGCGTGTGTGTGAGTGTGTGTGTGTGTGTGTGTGAGAGAGTGTAACAGCTGCTGTGTTTAGTTGTTGCTGTTGCTGTTGCTGTTATTGTTGTTGCCTGATAATGTTGTCAAATTAACATATTAGGCATTCAAAGCGCGCAGATAATTATATGTAAATGCGCCTTTTTGTCGCCTGGCTGACGCTCGAGCGCCTTATCAGCTGACCTAAACACCCTTTCCCCCTTCCCATCACCAGTTCCAAATGCTACACTGTTAGAAATATAACCCATTCGCTGCTCTAGTTGCAGTCATTGAACTTGCTTTGCTTTTGAGTTTGAACTATGAACTCGAACTCTGAACTTACACTGAGAGATCAGCTCTATTTAAGATTTGGGCGCAATTTTTCTTGTTTTATCCGTTGGCAGAGGCAGGTGTATTTCTTGTTGTTGTTGTTTTTGTTGATGTTTGTCTAAGCGCGAAACTAAAGCAGAAGAGCGAGCACAAAACAAAGAGCGCAAAAAAGTTGCAGCGAATGCAAAGCAAAGCGCGACGACGACGACGACGGCGATAACGAAAGCATCGAGAGCGAAAGAGACGGCAAGAGCAACAGCGCTATGGGCTGCAGCGGCAAAAATATTAATGCATAATTAGAATTGCAATTGGCAGTTGGCAGTTGGCAGTAAAAGTGCAGCAAAAATAGTATTTACGCACACACTAACACAGGAAAACACTTTAACACTACACACACACACGCACACACACACACTTGCATACAATCGTTGCAGTTTCTTCTTTAACAAATTTTTGCAGCTCCTGCTTTGGCAGCAGCGTTTTGCTTTTTCGTTTTCGTTTTCCTTTTATTTTTTGCGACTGGCGACGTCGTTTTTACCGCAAGACGAAACAACGTTGCGCACGCGGCGAACACTCAACAGTAACTGAAATGTTAAAATAAACACACACTGCAGCATAGACCGCATGGCTCGCCTTTACTCTGTTATGTTAACAGCAGCGCCACTGTAAGCATGCACACACGCAAACAGTTCTCTTATATGCGCTCGCTTGCTGTGTGCGATGTTAGCTCTTATACGCGACGCGCAGCAACAGCAGCTCAATTCGCCACGTGCAAACAGCTGACAGCCGACGGCAGCGACGCAGGCAGCGACGTCGACTGCAACGCAGACTGCGGCCTGTGTTGTTGCCGGCTTTTTAACAAGCAGCGCTGCCTCTGACTGTATAACAGAGAGCGTAGAAGAGCGAAGCGTATAAGACGGCAAAGCTGCTTGCTATGAGTGCAATGTGTTGTTGTTTTGCATGGCAATAACCTTAAAAGGAAGGAGTTTAATGAATTTAATTTAATTCAAATTAAAGTGATATAAATGAAATAATAAATTTAATAAATTAGTTTAATTATTTTATAATTATTTTATTAATTAATTTATTTTATTTAATTGAACAATTAAGGAAATTGTAAAATTAATATAAATAAGAAAAGAGGGAGAGAGAGAGAGATAGAGGGTATGAGACGGAATGAGAGGGAATGAGAGGGAGAGTGAAAAAGAGAAAAAAAGAGATAGATAGATTATTAGAAAGAGTGACATATAATTATAGAAAAGTGCTAGAAAGAGTGCTAGAAAGAGAGAGGAAGAAAACGAAAGAGAGAGTTAGGGAGTGACTGAATAAGTGAATGATTGAGAGAGAGAGAGGGAGAGAGTAATCGGTCGTAGGTGAGTGTGTGTATTAGAGCGAGAGCGTGAAAGCACAATGACCACGCTCTGGCTCATGTTGTGGCTGTGACTGTAGCTGTGCCTGTGGATGAAGTTGCGGCAACAGGACCGTTTGCATTGTTGTAAACAATCCATCATTATCACATCGACTTCCGGACGCAGGAAACGCGCCAACAGCAGCAACAGCAACAGCAACAGCAGCAGCAGCCAAGAAGGAATGAAGAAAGAAGTAGGAAAGTCAGCAAAGCAAAGACAGCGGGAGCTGGGAGCAGCGGAAAGAGGGAACAGAAGCAGCAGCAGGCGGCAGGCAGCGGCAGTTGCTAACATTGCATTACAATTTGTGGCTCTCTCCCTTCCTCTCTCTCTACAATTAACCCGCTCCCCTCTCCAAAGCCTTGCACAGGGACGTCTGTACACACACACATTCACACAAATACAAATACAAATTGCTACGTGGCGCACGTGTCTGACAGAGTTTGTTGGAGATTACGAATCGAGCGAACAGCCGAAAAAATAAACACACACACACACATACAGAGAAAGAGAGAGAAAGAGAAAAACTGCTGCCAAAGCAGGCGCCGCGCCAGGACAGAGGAGAGGGCAGCACACGCTGCGAAAGAGAAACTGAAAGTGAGCGTAAGGATATACGGGCTGAACAGCAGGTCAGACCACTGCAGAGGGCAGAGGGCAGAGCTGGGAGCGGCAGACTGACTGCTAGACAGACAGACCGACTACAGACACGACAGACTACGACAGGCAGGGACAGCCACAGAGAGACCATGAGACCAGGAGACCCTTCAGCCAGCAAGGCACTCAGTCAGTTGGTCGTGGTTTCAACGCCCTTACCAAGAAGACAAACGAGTAAGGGGTATGCTCAGTTTGCAGAAGAGAAACTTGGTAAATATACGAATTTAAAATTCTAGAAAAATATATATAATAAATCGCTATATTTCTTCTATGAGTACGGGTATTTGGCAACGTAGCTTCGAGTGCGTTTTGAGCCATATTTATCAGACGTCTGTCGCTTGGACGAGAGCTGCATTTGCCAGCAATTTTCTAGTATTTTTACACACTTCTTTTGGTTGTTGTTGTTGCTGTTTGTTTGTTTGTCTGTTCGGTTTGTTGTTGTTGTTGACATTGTAATGGTGTACGTTTTGGGAGTCCGTTTTGGTGGAGTACGCTTAACTTTTCAGCCACTGTGCTTGTTTGCGGTTTATGCAAATTAGCAAATTGTTGCCGCAGCTGAGAAATTTTCGACATTTGGCCAAAAGCAAAAAAAAAAAATTCTACCAAAGCATACATACTTATATCTATGTGTGTGTGCGTGGCAGGAAGTGTTGCAAGTGTTGCTGCAACACGGAAGTCAACTTGGTTAGCCTCAAAAAAGAAGAAGAAGCAGCAAACAGAAAGAAAAAATTCTGCCAAAATCAAAGCAATTTTTGCCGCTAGAATTTAGACGCTAAGACCCTTACCATCCCCGTACTCCCTGTTGCTCGTGCTGTTCGCTTGATCAGCAAATGTGTTAAAAGATAAAGCAGCAGTGGCCAAGTGGCAAGTGGCAAGTGGCAAGATGCGCATAGATTTTCAGCTGCAATTTGATTTTCTCGTTGTTGTTTTTCCATTTTTTTGGGTCTATTTTTAAGGTCTTTATTAAGCGGATTTTCAAGTTGACGAAATGCACCTGCAGCTGCAGGCGACAATCCCCTCCCCCTGGCACGCTGCCTGCCACACTTGCCACACACTCATGCCACATTCTGACTCTATTCGTGCCACACTTGGCGACTTTTCGCCGTGCGACTATCTATCATAATTAGAATTAGTTTTTCTTTAGTTGATGCTTCTGCTGCTGCTGCTGCGGTTGCTGTTGAAATGCAGCATGTGGCATGAAACTGCGTGCCACATAAATTAAGTGCGTTTGGTCGCTGCCACAGCAAATAGAGCGTCTAATAGGATTTCATTTAATTTCCGTTCTCCAAAGCGAAACAGCCACAAAGCTTCCAGATACTCTATATATCCGACCTCACTCCCTTATCCTATCTCTCTCTCTGTGTGTCTCTCTTTTTCTGTGTCTATCTGTTAGTCTCTTTGACTCTCTCTCTTTCGAATTTTGTCTACCCTCCTCTTCATCTCTTTCTCCGTCCTGCCTCTTCCGATTACCCTTTTCCCCTCAGTCACCTACTGCAACTCTCTCTCTCTCTCTCTCTCTCTCTCTCTCTCTCTCTCTCTCTCTCTCTCTCTTGTGTCATTGCCTTTGTCCCTTTTTCCCTCTCCCTATCTTACCCAGGCTCTAATGAGTTTTTTAACCTGCCATAAAAAGGAGTCGGCAACTTGCATCGTACTCCAATATGGGCGGGGTAGAGGCGTTGAGGTTGATGGCAGTGGCTGGGGGAGGGGTACTACTGGGCGCCTTTGGGGGGACATATGGCTTATGGCGATGGAGTTGAGTTTGAAGTTGTAGTGGAGTTGAGTCTGCTAATCGCGCCCAATGGTGCCATTTTAGAATTGAGTTGAGGCAACTTCAAATGGAATAACAGAAGAGCACAGTGGCGTGCGACTAGATTGAAAAGGGGGAGGGAAGGATGATGTGGCTAAAGAGTTGTCTATATAATAACTACAAAACAATACACAAGAGAAGAGTTTAAAAGATGAGAGTAGGACGAAAGAGAATCCCCTTTAAAATACCGCTGACTACGCCACTGTATTAGACCTTCAGGCTGCATAATAAAATGTCAAATGAGACAAAGCAACAACAACAACAAACGCAACCTGAGGACCTGAGTTTTACTAAGGATGCGCACAGGATAATTTCGTATAGACTCGATATGATAAACAGGATAATATCGAAATAAGAATAAAAAGGATGCCAAATCATGCGAGAGCTTTAAATATTTTGCGTGCTTTGTGTTTTGGCTTAGTTTCGCTCGATTTCATTCGCTTCACAGAAAGAGAGAGAGAGAGAGAGTGACAGAAAGAGAAAGAAAAAGAGAGATAGATAGAGAGAGGAAGAGAGACAGATGGAAAGACAGAAACAGAGACAGAGATAAACAATGTAGCAGACGCAGTCTCTGTCTGTGTCTTTGTGTCTGTGCTTTTGTGGGACCCTAGCTAAGGGGCGTGTGGGCGTGACAGACAGAAGGCAATGTCCTAGTGTTGCTGATGTTGTTGTTGTCGTTGTTGTTGTTGCAACATTCGTATGGGCCACATAAGGTCATTAATTGCCAGAGCTTTGACTTAGTCGTAGACTATAACTAAAACTCATTTTGAGATGCAGCTGAATAATTATGTACATTTAAACATGAGAGTGTGTTTGAATGTGAATAAATTTGATTCATACTTATGCATGTGCATGCCGTTCTAAATGAATAATTATAGGAGCATTTCATAATGTGTCGAAACAAAAAATTAGCATAAATTGCGCATAAATAAATTAACATACAATGTGCAACGCTTGTGCTTAACTATAATTATATATCTACCGACCACTAATATGCTATTGCTCTCTCTCTCACACACTTTCTCCCACGCAGGCCCTATGCTCTGCGGTATAGCTAATTAAACCTATACCTGCGTTAGTTTGCTGGCCTTAGTCTAACTCCCATTGCTTGGACAGCTAAATAAATAGACACGCAAACATAGAGACACCTCTCTCTCACACAAACAGACTCATTCAGACATGCTTGGACCTTACAGAAGGTCTTCTTCCTTTCCTAAACGAAAGGGTGTAGGGAGAGTGGGAGAGACAGTGGGAGGCACAGCGGGCGATCGGTATGCTGGGATGTATTGCAGTAGGGAGAGTGGGAGCACGGGTTGGGAGATCAGGTGGGTGAGAGGGAAAGATGCTTCTCATGCATAGTTTCGCTTGCTGCGATGCACGATGTGAACTCTGTGTGTCGCTGCCCTGAAATTGATTGCAGCAACACTGGCAATTAGCTGCTTATGCCCCTACCTGTACACTTTAAGGGGAATAACACATTTGTAGCACACATGAAGGTTACCACATTTACATTACTACTAGGTATAGTATGACACTATCACTAAGTTCCTTAAGGCAAATTCTGATCAATTTAACAATTGCAGCTTATATTTTCATCTTTATCGATTTCTTTATCGATAGTGAGTTAGTTTCAGTTCAAATTTGGTCTCCTTTTTCTGATAAATCTCCTCAATTATTTAGTGAATATCTGGACATTATATTTGAATTACCCTAGCAATAGCTAAATTTCATTTGCGATCATTTTATTTTATACAATCGTTGTCTGGGGAAGGCCTAAGCCAACCGGGTTATAGGTACATTTTTGTTTACCGCTCGTTAGGTGCATTTGTGGCACGTTAATGTTGCAAGCTGTGAGAGAAAGTAGCTGTAAATTGCTGCTCATATGGCGGCAATTGTGGCTATTGTTGTTGTTGTTGTTGTAGCTGTTGCTGTTGTTGCCTGAGAACAACACGAAAAGTTTTCTATGCAATGTTTGCATTTGCATGGGAAAACTGCGCACTTTCCGCACTACACTAGCAGCCACGCCCACAGTTCCAACTCCCACAACGCTGCCAAATGGTTGGGAGGGGTTGGATGGGTTGGCGTTACGACCGCAATTGAAGACGTAGAATCAGCGTTAAGGCACTTAAGTAAATTAAATCCTTTGACAGTTGCGGGAATTTTGAATAATGAATACTGTGAATACTTTGAATACTTTGGCATAGTAGTCAAAGTCATTTGCATATATGCGTGGTATGTTTAGCCTATGAATTCATTTGTAATAATTTGGTTTGACTACAACGAAAGACACTCCAGTTTCAAATTCCCATAATGAGCATATTCTATTAGAGTTTGGCCCCCCTTCTGCAGTCGCAAACGAAAAGCTACCCTTAAAAGTTACCCTTAGTTGTAGAACTGCATGGGGGTTGTCCATGTAAATCCTGGACACATGTTGCATTCAAATGTCCTTTGCGAGGGCAGGAGATTGCAAGAGGTGGGCGACTCATAGGGTAGCTGGGTGGTTAGGGGTGTAGTTGGGGTGCTGCGGTGGTAATGCTGTGTTTTGACAGACCCCAAATCAGCGCAAAACCAAAACGAAATGATGAGAAATCCTTTTGAAGATTGACAAACCATTTGCACCCGTCAAAACCTCCAACTCACCATTCAACACACCCCCCACCTCCCTACTCACAAAGGGGTAAGTCCGCTGACAAACCAGTTCCATACACCGCTACTCTGCCCTGCCCTAGATGCATCCTCGGCGGTTGGCAACTGATAGATGATACGGAAAAGTGAGACGTATTTATTTAGAGCCCCCCGAAATTGAAGTTAACCCACTCCCGGAAAAATGGGAGTTTAATGCATTTTGTGTGGCTATGCGTTGTGAAATCGTATCAAATCGCGTGATAAATTTAATCAACTTAGAGCTGCAGCAATACTCCCAAGCTCCCTAAAGCAACTACAGCTGTGCAGAGCTGAAGCTCTTGGAGTTTTTTGCTCAAACCCAGGAAACGGAAAATTAGCACAAATCCATGTAATAAAATTCCAGTGAAATAGCCAAAGTATTTTCCATGCATTGGGTTACTAATGGAATAAGTACTGGGTAGCTAAAACATAGACAGAAACAACAGAAGGCTACGGGAAAATACCCTAACTCGGACTAGCTCTTTGATTCCCATAAAACAAGCGTGTTTAATAACCGATGATGCTACTCAGTAGTAGATATAGTTATAGGGTGCACCTTAACCTCTCTTTGCTTGATACGGGCATTTAGAGGGTATTAAAAAAGCATAAATGCAACTAAGCCCAATAGCCAAAGGCAATCCCTCTGTCGCTCAGCTGTTGAAGCTTAGCAAATGCCAGCAGAGCCTTAAAGCGAGAGGAAAAGAGACAGGGAACTACGAAGAGAGAGATATACACACATAGAAGCAAGCGAACGTTTGCCATTAAGTAAGTCCCGGTCCCGGTCCCACTCCGGATGTGTAACGTCCGTCTACAGCAAATAGATATATTCCATGCCTCTCCCCCATAAAACCCTGCTTATTCTCTCACCCTCTCTCTATCCCTCTTTCTCTTTATCTCTAGGGCTGTCCAGCGTCAGGAAATTAAATCCTCTAAGCGGATTTGGCCATGTGTCACAGTGTCATTGGCTACTTAAGAGCCATCGCTAGCCACTCTCTTTCAGTGAAGTTATGTTCACCTCATCTTCCTGCTGTTGTCCATTTATTTGATATCATTCAAGTCATCAGTGGACAGTGGAGGTAAGCTGATTTACATGTTAAGTGTAGCACTTCAACAGCGACACATCCAACTGACAGGGTATCGGCTACTTCTCCTGCTTTGCCCAAACCATTTGATGCGACTGTCATGTGTTATATGACGATGCAAACCTCTCCTTCTTTTCTATAATGTGATTTTTTTTTAACTGATTCCCCATATTTCAAGTACCTCTTCCTCTTCTATTGCCAATTCAATCATTCTTCTACAAATTCTTAACCTTTCTTTATTTTCAGCCGTCTTTTTTTTTTCATCTGTCTTCTTTTAATTTACTATATTCTTTTATCTTTATCATTATTCGTCTTTTCGTACATCTCTTCCGCCTTCCTTTACGTCTACTTATTGGATCTACGGCGATTATTTCCAAAGATGCGCAAATGTTTGCTGCGTGATAACTCCTTGGCTTCGAATTGGCTCAGCTCGTAAAGCTCTGCCTCCATCCTGTAAATTTGGCCAGCCACTTCGCCTGCAGACAGTCTGCTAAGCTCTTTGAATGGAAAACCCAGTTAGACAAGAGTGAAATCCTTTTTAGAACCTTGAACTTACCCATGCGACGCTTCTCGTCCTCCATTGCGGTTTTGGCCTTCTTGATGGTATTCGACGTCTCCTGTTCGGTTTTAACGACCATCTCGGCGATTATGGAGGTAACGCTCTTGCGTCCTCGAGTAACTCCCTCCATATCCACCTCGGTACTGACCACGGTTTCGCCATCCTCATCGGCATCTACATTCGTTTCGTCTTCGCTGTCAGCATAGGAGGAAGCTGCACACGAGTCGAACTCGATCTCCGCGTCGATCTTCTCCATGTCCAGTTCCTCTTTTATATCCATGATATAGCGTTGTATAGGTAAAATGAAAAAAACTTGATTTTTTTTTAAGTTGAAATATTGCAAATAGGTTTGATCACTAAGGAGAAGGTCTCAGAACTACTTTTATTGAGTTTTTTTTTCACGTATGACAGCTTTTGACAGTGTTGCAAAGCACGACAAGTTGAGATTTGACTAACACTGATTGAGTTTTTTGAAGTAAAATAAAATGACTTTAATAATCACAGAAATGTAGTGTTGCAGAGCGGTGTAGAGTGAGATTTTTTAACACTTGTGTAGTGTTGTAAAAAGACAAATTTTTCATGTGAAACATTGCCAGGTTTTCGCTCAAGTCATTTAAACAGTCAGAGGAATATCTCTAGCTGCCTTGACCAATACTAAAATGAGCCCACATTTTTCGCACAGTGTAATTTATATGGCCCGCCATTGGCAACGAGCCGCACATCCGATGCTTGCCCCCGGGCTGCCGCAGACTTGGCACACTTGCAACACTGCAACGGGCCACAGATTTTTTGTTGTTGCTGTTGTTGTTGTTTTTATTGGCAATGCGTTGCGACATAATTAAAATGCAACATAAATAAAAATAAATATGCAGCAGTAGCATTGATAAATTTCCATAGGGTGAGTAGGTAGGTAACCACAGGGGGCGGGAAATGGGCAGGGCAAAATATGCGCTAATCCAATTAAAAGCGCAATTTGTGCACGGAAATAGCGTATACTATATTTATTAATTAAAATTCATAAATGAGAACGGGGCAAATGTGTTGAAAAATTGCAAATTGTAGAATTTTCACAGATTATGTTGCCTTTGGGCCATATGGCAACGCTGCCGTTTTGTGTCCTGTTGTTGGGCTTTAATGGGGGCAACCAAATTTGGGGCAATGTCCTGGCGGCAGCTGCTTGACTCTTTGCCAGTTTGTTTAGGCATTGCGCCTTGTTTGTTTTGCTCTTTGTGGCATGTTGCATGTTGCATGTTTGTTGTTGCAGCTGCTGGTGCTGCTGCTCTTTGGGTTGTTCAACTCTTTGTTGGAAGTGCATAGAGCTGCACAGTGGATACTACTGGCCGGCTTGGCTCGTCTAATGCCTGCAGCCATTTGAAAGTCATTTCTCTGTTGAACTAGAAATCAGTGCCAACAGCCATGCCACGTGCCACGTGCCACATGCCACAACTAATGATAATATGTTAACAGAAATCCTTGCTCACAAATAAAGTGCAGTGTAATGTGTGCAAATTTACACACACTCATTGCTACACTGAGCAAAATTGTGTATAGTTAATAGGAGCTATATATTCACATCGATTATAATATTTAAGTTTAATTGATTAGATCTGGCAACGCCATGTTGTCAGTCATGTTAGATTCAAGCTGAGGTAGCAATATGGCGTTGCCAGAAGTATCAAATCGAACTAAATTGTCCCCATCGGTTTATTATGGCGTTGCCAGATCAATCGAATCATTGTATAGTTGAGACTCTTTTTGTGTTTTTGCTAAATTCCCACTCAAAAAACTATTTTTCACAGTGTAACTCCACACACACATATACCCTACTGTAGTTCCGTTCATGCATGTCCATATCCCCAGGGAAGTATTCCTTCTCATTCTACAAGCTCCCACATAACATGCGAGCAGACATTTAGGCTTTGGGCATAAGGCTGCCAGTCGCATGGGCGGGTGTTGGTGTGGGGGTTTTCGCTAGGGGTTAAGGGTGGCATTTTCAAATTTTAACTTTTGTAGAATTTGCATGTGCGGCAAAGTAAAAGTAAAAACGATACACAGCAAACAAACAAACTTTGGCCATAAAGCAACAACAACAAGCAAACGTACAACAACAACAAATGACATAAAAGTGGAAGAGATACAGGACAACAGCAACAACAAACAACGAGAACAAAGAGTGGAGCAACAGAGAAGCATAATAAGCACGCGTCCTTTGTCCTCAACAGGACATAATGTTGCCTCGGCTTTAGGTTGTTGTTGTTGTTGCTGTTGTCGTTGCTGCCGTCTAGCTTTCGTCTGAGCTGGCAGCAAATGCAAACAGCAAACGGACACGTGCAACACCCAAGCAAAGCCGGTGCAGGATTGGGGGTTGGGGGGTTGCTAATGATGGATTGTTTACATGAATTTCGAAGTCCTTTGCGAAAACGGTTTCTAATAGCCGACCGACTGTGTTACAGGCTCCCCACACTCGGAACCTTAGTCTACCCTTAACCCCAGAGCTACCGTTTCTTCCTCCCTCTATCTCATATTTCGCATTTGGGGCTTCTGTTGCGCACATGCCACACAAAGTGTTTGTAAATTTGAATAAACAACTGCGAATATGCGAATCATACGCAGTACTCATACTCTTTCACACTCGTACTCATTCGCACACACACACACTGGGACTCAGACTCACCCACACTCTCAGCCATAAATCTGGCCATTTCCGCCATTTAACCTGGCCAAATAGCCATCCCCCATCCGGGTGACAATTAATTTTTTGCAGCTCATTTAACAACAATTTTCCAACGCGGAAAATTTACGCTTTTCCGTTGTCCTTTTTGGGATGTAAGGGAAAATTTTCAAGTTCTTTAGCGTTTCAAAAATTTTCAATGGTTTTGCCGTTATAAAAGTTAATGATCTGCGCGTTAGATAGAGCTAATGTTACGGTTTGGGGTTAGTACTACAAATTCCTGCACCGCTTACAGCCCTTACCACCACGCCAATCTATTGTAAGCCCCGCCTAAGGGTCTACGCTTACTACGTCGCGAAATACACATAATTTTCACAGAAATTCTATCTACAATAGACTTAAAATATGTTTATGGTAGTGGCAGGCGTCCCGATTGTAACTATAACTATAAATATAACTAGGAGGATGAGAGATAACATGGAAAATACCCCACCTTTTCGGTATGTATGGACTGCGCCTGAGGGCAGGTGTTTTTGGGCCTTTTATAGCATCAATTTGGTGGAGCTTTAGGACTATTTGTGTAGCTTCTTTATGGCTGAAACTCTCAAATATTTAACTAAAAAAAGATATGCATAATGTTTATGAGCTCTTGAGAAAGTTTTTCATTTTAATCTACCAACTGAAGAGCTAAGATTTATTAGTTTAAAGAGTCTAATCAGTTTGAACTTGGGCAGATGCAGCCCTATGGCTAATTTGATAATTGTAGCTGTGCAAATTACGGAGATTCATGTTTTAAAATATTACATATTTTGAAAACCTCTTTAAAATAACTATATACATTTGCACAAATTACTAAAAGGAACTGAATAAATATTGATTGCGTTTTTCTAGGGCTCAAATAGTTTTAATACAAAGAAACTAAATACAGTTTTATGCAGATTGTTTTTAAAGCTATTTATGAATTGACTACCTTCTCTTTAAGCATATGACGAGGTCTACTCAGTAGTTATACAATATAACTTTGATTTATTGCCGATAGGAGCTGTGCATGAGCTCAGCTCTTCAACTATATCCAAGAGTCAATCGACCATGCGCTGGTAATTGATACTCTACCCTTTATCCAATTGCCAATTTGGTGTGTGTTTGTGTGTGCGTGTGTTAATACCCTGTGTTTGAATACAAGTTACAGCTGATTGCATACAATTCACATCAAATATGTATCGAATGCATTGAGTACTGGTATTAACGGTTCAATAATTTTGAGTTTTTGTTGCCCAACTTGCAGAAACTCAATTGGGGGCTGGCAATTTTCAAGCCCATTCCCATGCCTTATTATACATTGTAGCATGATATTAAAAATGGGTGAAAGTAAGCCTGACGTCTATATCCCTCTTCCCCTCTTTCCTTCTTGGGCTCTGTTACTGTCTCTGTGTGGGCAGGAGAATGCAAATGATGAGAATAAAAGCGACAACGTCATAATACATAATCCTCACTGTTGACATCAATATGCCACTCAAACTGTATTTGTATGGTCTGCACTTCTTCGTATAGAGAGGCTTAAAAGCGGGTATATTCAAATAATTCAAAGTTAAATAATTAACGTAGCTAATTTTATCGCATCTCTTTAGATTGCATTTGATCTTGAATAGTTGTTTCTAATATTTGAATTTTTTTTTTTTACAGGGTAAGTCGATAGTCTATCACTCCTAAACCAACTCAATATTTACTGTATCAAAATGCAAACGGAAACCCAAAATGCAAAAGGCCAAATTCGCATTGTTGAGCTGTAAGTAAGTCGAAATCTTTTGTTTATACAGACAAACTACGAGCAGGGGCTGAATTTGTTACCAAAAAATTCTATATGCATTATTTTTTTTACATTTCTACGCCTGGGGAACTGTTATTTTAAAGCGAACTTGTTAGAATTTTACTGAAATTTGAGGCAGACGACTGAATTATTCTATATGAAGTACACATAAGCTATAGGACCTCGGGGCTTTAGCCTGTTGCTCTCTCTCTCTCTCTCTCTATTCGTAAAAAAAATGAAAGTTGATTCAGTTGATTCAGCTGATTCAGGTTGTATGTCTGCCATGGATTCATTATGCATGGAGTTGACATGTCTGGCGACATTTAGTCCTGTGACAATTCATAATGCATGCTTATAATTATCCCTTTGCGCCCTCAAACTAAACTTTGGCTATTTTCGGCCCGGCACCAGCGACTTAATGTCAACTCGGAAAATTTACGGTCACCTTTTGCAGTTTCTGTTTTCTTTTATTTTATTTTATTAATTGCTTGAGCGCACGAAACTGTGGCGACTCCTGCGGCATGTCCTTGCCGCGTTTTATGCTTGTCGTCGCCAAATGCAAATCATTGCCAACAAAAAGTCTAAATGGTAGTCGGTTCTCAAATACCTGTACACAATCAGAGGGAAACGAAACGATGGGAAAAAGAAGTGGTGGCAATAAAACAATAGGAATATTAAGGAATAAAGTGAGAACATGTGGAACAGAACGTATCAAATGAAATGGAAAGGAAAGGAAAGGAAGGAAACATAATGATAGAAACGAACGATGGCAAGGAAATGAAAGAAGTAAAAGAAAAAAGGAAACCAAAGAAATGGTCAGGTAAATAAGAAAACAGAGTGAGAGACAGAATAATGGATATGGTAAGGAAATGAAGGAAATGAAATGAGAACAAGAAGAAGCATAGAGCTGAATGGAAAGATAATGGAACAGAAGAGAGAAGCCGAATTGAAGAGATAAATAGAATGGAAGTTAATCAGATGATAATATAATTGCTTGGAAATATGAGGAAATAGAGAATTGATAAGAGCAGAATATGATGATAGATAAAAAGAAGTAATAGAATGAAATGGAAAATGAAAATTAAATATTAAGAACAGAAAAACACAAACCGCACATACCCAAACGTAAAGCTAGACTAGTGCAGGCGACGCAAGCATAAATATTAAAAGGCTAATTAATTTAAGCCCGTATATATACAAGTTTATTGTATTTATTATATATTTCATGCGCCAATGAATTTGCAGCACAGGCGCAACGCGGCAGGTGTGAATTATTCACTTCACTTTTCAGATACTTTTGAGGGCTCTGGCTTTAGCTACTGCTCCTTTGCCACAGTGACAGCTGCTGCTGAAATTGTCGCCGTTTTGTCAATTATTGTGTTTTCTTTCTGTTACATTGTTAATAATAATTATATGAAATTGTTGCTAAAACTTGCGCCCAGCTGCGCTTCAAGTACAGCGCATGTCATGTCTCTCTGACTGTGCAATTACCACGACTTGATATCGAAAAAAAAAAGTATTCATTGCTTTGGACACAATTCGCGGCGGTTGGCAGCTGTTGGATGCTTCTCTTGCTCCTGCCAGTGCTGGACACGTGTCTGTGTGTGCCTTGGGCCAACAATGATTGATGATGTTGTCAGAGATGCACAGATGCACGTAGATACAGCGATACAGATGCAGATGCGATATCTTGATCGAGCATCTTGTAGATACTCTCAAAAGCTGAGAGTACTCTACAGAGAATGTGTTTAAAGAGGCAAATAGTGTTATAGAATGGGATAAACTTTGTGTTTCAGATTACTTGTATTATATATAATATATCAAAAAAGTATTTGAAATCATTAAATAGTTTATTATTTATAGATTATATTTAATACAGGCTCTGGTACAAAGCTTTCTACTAATTCAAATGTATTTCACTCATGAACTCATATTTTGCAGCTTTCTTAGTGCTTAAATTGAGCAAACAATAAGTAGCTCATTGATGCATTATTATAGATTATTAGCTTTAACTAGCTCTAGTTATATTTACCCCTTCCCCTCTTTACCCCTCTCTCTTTTTATTTCTATTCACTTTTACTGATTCTCCCGATAGTTTCCTTCGTTGCAGTAATTTACAAGCAGGTAAAAGTAGTTCGTCTACTTCACTCGCTTGCTGTGAATGACAGCCGGCAGCTGTAGTAATCGATGCCATGACCATATCCATATCCATAGCCATATCCATATCAATATCTAGCCACTGGCCACTGGCCACTGGTTGCACTTTTAGTTTCCATTCACTCAACTAACTGCCAATACTCTAATACAAGGCATAGCTGATACCTCGTATTGTTTATTATTATTTCTCGTGGTTTATGTAGTTTTCCAGATCTTATAGTAGTCTCCCTGCAGCATGCATATCATAAAGACCAACAGTTCTACGCTGAATGTTAATATCAACTGTCGATTGATGGTAAGTTTCTCAAACAGACGAAGCTCCGTATGCTCCCAGCTTAGATGTAGTGACAGCCAGGTGATCTGTTAATAAGTGAGTAAGTGATTCAATGAGGAAGTGAATATATATGAAAGCATAAGTAGATATTCAAGTAAACAAGTGAATGAATGGGTATACAATCAGATAATCAAATTATTTACTTATCATTAGATTACAATCATCCTAGATATACTACTCACACTACGTTCCAACAACTTCCGCTGTAGACGAGATCTTCTTAGAATGAATATAGTGTCTCTTGGTATATCTTGCATATTTCCACCTATATTGCCCGAAACGAACAACAACACTACGGAGTTCAATAAGATAAGTGGTGTTAGCACCCTAGAGTATGGCGGTACTACAAATTTAGGGTGTCCAAAGTGTATGCGAATGAAAAAATAACCAAATAGAACGCACATCCAGGCGCCATGAAGAAGTGTATAGCATAAAACATGTTTGAAACACTGACAGAAATCCTGTGTGATTTCTTCAAGTTGAATATGAAGTCGCAGCAAGCGCCGCATTTCCGTGTAGGATATAGTACGCTGTTCCAGTGCCTGCAGAGAATCATGTAAATGTCTAAAGCATTGCCAGATGTGCCAGGGTATATAGAGGAGCAAATAGTGGAGGACGGCTGTCTGTAGGTTGCATGACCAGGTCCAGAGCAGAGTTACCGTGTTTATAAAGATATTCTTGTTATATGAATGAAATTCCATTCGCCTATTCATCACATTAGACGTAATGATGAGTAGCAAACATATATTTAAATATTTGCTTTCGGATCTGTTGATTACACCCTGTAGTTTTTGTATTCCTCGCAATCTCTTAAATAACCCATAGATGCGCATTTGTTGGATTTGCGTCAAGTAGATGCAAATGATGTATAAACTTATGAAATCAATTCGGAATCCCATGCTTATGATATACGTAAAGTATGTGGGTATACGATGAATACGATCCTGTTTAATTTTATCCGACATCATCTTGAAAAGTCCGCAAAACATTAACACATTTTGCGCGATGGAAAAACGGTGAAGAAATTGTGATTTTCTCAATTTTTTACCATCATAATAAAATTTACTTAAGCCATGCAGTGCCAATACATAAGAGAGCAAGGCAAACAGTCTATGCTTTAGCCAGGACATTTTAAGTAGCACTGACTACTTACTAGTGATTTGACTAACATATAATTTGCATACAGTATAAGTTGTATATAGTAAATGTATAGCTTGAAATTGTCGGGTTCTTGAATATATCGCTAGATTTATCAACTATTTCATAAAGTTGTCAGCATTAGCTTATTATTTTCGATAGTCAATCAGCAATTTGTACAAATTGCCCTTGGTTTTATAGTTTATAATATACTATATAAAAGATTGAGCGAAGTTCAATACAATCTTAGTGTCTTTTCCTTAAATGTATAGCTAAAATTATAATAAAAGTTTCCTTATGATTAAAGCTATGATTTTCCTAAAAAGGTGAGCTGGGATCTTGACAGACTTTTGAGGATTAGGTCTAAATAGAAAAGGGATGCATATCTAGACGAAAATCAATGTAGGCTTTAAATTTACCCTTTCATCATAGAGTGTGCCAACTTCGTTGTGTTTCTCGTAATATTTTCTTAAATATTGAAAAAAAAAAAAAAATGATTATGAGGTGCTGCTGTTTCTGATGTTGCTGCTGCTGTAGTTTGTGCTGCTGCTGCTGCTGCTGGCATCAACTCTCATGTTCATACTCGTCTGGTTAACGATATTGATGGATAACAAGTTATGCCGCTTAGCACTTGGAAAGTAGGTGAATTGTTGGCCCCAGAGTTGCTTAGTGCCACGAATGGTTGCACTCTGAATGAAAATGTAAAAAAAACAAAAAAGAATATGAAAAATCGCTTGCAATGTGTGTGCAGCTTGTGAATGCCATGAGTCATGAATAGTAATGAGTTAAAATGAATTGTGCTTAAATTAATTGTTAAACGTGCATTAAAATCCATTGATTATGAGTGAAAATACGTGGTTCCACTCGATGGTATCTCAAATATGAAATCGAAAAGCTCTGATTGCTGCGTCAGCAAATTCAAAAGCAATTTTCCAACTGATGAAAAACAGAACTTTATTACAAAGTGGAACATGCGTTAAAAAGAAAACAAGAAGAGAGAGAGAAAGGTAGTACACATAAAGTTAATTCTAGGGAAACTTTATCGGGTTTTTCATTTGTAATTTACAAAAATTGCAATTGGATTATCAAGGAGTCAAACGGCTGTCACTCTGAGTGTAAATGTTGACAAGGCAGTTAAAGTTTTTATGGATTAAAGATAGAACTAACTTTGTCCTGACCCAGTTTACGCCATGTGCTGGCCACGAAAGGACATAATAATCGCTTATATAAGCTATATACTAGTTATACTCGGTCTAAACAATGCCTACTACGATACACGTTTGCGTTGCCTGAGAAAGACACGTTTTATACAATGTTATACTATTATAATACACGTTTTAACGTTTATTATACTACCCAATATTTTGATAATCACTTATATCATATTCGAAAAAATCAATTTCGATGACTTTCTTACAAATTTCGCGAGTTTTTTAATGATTACACGTATTCTTGACTTTACGAGCATGTTTTTTTGCTGTCTCTATACGATATATTTTCAAAATATGCGGATGTTTAGGGTCATTAGAAAAGTTGAGATACTAAAGGTCAAAGTGTGTAGTTCCAGACTTAATAAATCAACGTGTTTATATGTGTATATGAATCAGTTATCGATTGTGATCTTTAACATAATAATGCACATGTTGGATACAATGCCACACATATTCACCGGCTGGAAACTACTTTGTACAATTCAATCTATGAAAACTTTCTATGGGCTCTTTCAAATCGCGCATTGTTCCAGCTGTATATACAATAAACTGAACGATATGGAATTGCGGAATATGAAATTTTTACAAATATATCGATTACAACAGCAGCTAATTGTTATCACACAATCTTTTTGTTGTTCCTTCAAACATATAGTGATCCATATGATACTGCGTTCATCTTTTCACTGTGTACTATCATCATATTTTATAATACGCCTATTCTATGGGAAATCGGATGACGTAATTCCTCCGTTCATAAAGCTAATAACTCCAGTGTTGGTCCTCAGTTGCTCAACGATCATATACAATTTGGGCAGCTTGGCTGAGTATATGCAGAATCATTTTTATAACACTGTACAAGCATTAAGACGATCTAATCTTCAGAGTGATCAACTAGAACGTAGCGTAAGTTTTGATCGAATTACTGGCTATTTTTTTCAAGTGTACCTCATTCTCTTGCAGCACAACGACATGGCCCTACATCTGATCTGCCAGGGCACAGCTATACGTATTTTTGGCAATAATATCATAAATCGCGCCATGGTTTTTCGTATTTTCGCCCAGATTATGCTCCATATGTTGTGCATGCTCCAAGCAGACTATAGGGCTATATGGAAAAAGTGAAATACATATATAATATATACGATATGTTTTAATCAGTGACCGAAAAGTAATTAAAACCTGTACCAAAGCACTATATAGAGGGTATATATTAGAGTCAAAGAGGACTTCTTTAGAAACATTATTCGATTACTGTCGGTTGCATTCGACTGCACAGCATGATTTTTAGCAAAATTCAATCAACTCACGCGCTGCTTTGATCTATGTTATGGTATTGGATGACTGATTCGCAATTTGCCCAACTGTCAGACTGAAAGATCCTTTAAGTCCA
The DNA here is from genome assembly GCA_037040025.1 of Sphaerogastrella javana. NCBI lineage: Eukaryota > Metazoa > Arthropoda > Insecta > Diptera > Drosophilidae > Sphaerogastrella > Sphaerogastrella javana. Next base: position 4,453 of record JBANCZ010000801.1, on the reverse strand, counting down.
TCAGCTCCATCAGAGGGTGCGAGTGGGCCGAAGAGGGACCACCCCTTGAAAGTGTCGGCCCTTTGAAGTGTGCGGAAAAATGGAAAATGAAGTTGTTTGACAAAAAATTCCAAAAAAAAAAAAAAAGAAATAAAGAGATCAGTGCACTAAGGCGGCTCTAATTTGTTTTCGCTGCTAATTTTAGTCGCTGACTGAAAGAAAGTTGAAAGATCATTATAGCACAGGATGCAAGAGCAGGCAAAAAGCTATTAACCCCACAGTTACACACACACATTATAGTCACAACACACATAAATCGTTGTTGTTGGCCTTTTCATTTTTTTTTTAATATTTGCTGGCGACTGTCGCCGTGCGACTTTTGACCCAGATGCGAATGGCGACTTTTGGTTTGTTTTGATATAACTTTGTCTTTTATTTGTGTTTTATCTTACCTCAGCAGCGTGTCAACAGCGTGGAAGAAGCGAGTAGAGAGAATATACGGTGAGGAAGCGGATAGCGGGCAGCAGAGAGACGTCGTCATCGTCGACGTCGTCATCGTCATCATCGTCGTCGTCGTCGTCGTCGTCGTTTGTCGCCTTTAAGTCTGACCCAGTTTTTTGGCTTATGGCAGACAAATTGTCTGCGCGATATGTGCGCTATGTCTCTCCCCCTCTGTCCCCCCAATCCTCGCTCCATTGCTCTCTGTCTGTCTCGCAATCTCAGCAGCCGCACAGATGGTTTATGATGCTTTTGAACTTTGCTGTGGCAAAAGAAGTCGCAAAAAGAAAAAAAAAACGCTAAACTATAATCGCAGACGTCATCAATGCTGGCGCAGCACAAGACACCAAACAAAACTCACATAAAAATTGTAAATTAAGAAAATTTAAAATAAACACATTCATAGAAATAAATCTATAAAAATTTGCTGAAATTCAACTTTAAGTTGTAAAGGTTCGCAAATTGTTAGGGAAAGTGGAAAATTGCCGTACGACGTTAAAGTGTTGATGTGGAAATGTGAAAATGTGAAAATGTGTGTACGTGTCGCGTTTAGATTCAATTATTTGCTGAACTCAGAGACCCTCAGACCCGCAACCGACCTAACTGACACGCCCCCCCCCCCCCACCTGTGGCCCCTTACCACTTGCACTTGTGCATTTGTTAGCTGTAAATTAGTTTTCCAGCTATTTGCACACATTTTACATGCATCGATGCGTTTTATAACATTTTTTGGTTTTTGACTTTTGACGTTTTTGCCTTTTGGCCAGGGAAAATTTGTAAAATTTGTCTCCCTATTATTTTCGAATCATTCAATGGTCTGCGATGGATTCCCTCTCTCCCTCCCGATAACTCTTTCATAGGGTCTCTCCTTCTCTAACTTTCTTACATATGTATCTCACAAATTCATATATGTATCTCTGTATCTCTCGTTCTCTCTCTTTAGCGTTCTCCCTCTCTCCCACGCTCACTACGAATACTGTGGCCGCACATTATATAATATGATCTTCAATATGCCTTATGATAATCATCAAATCATACGGAATACAAATCCAACAAAATCCACAAAAAAATCTGCTGGCACATGTAAAAAAAGTGGAGCCAAAGTTGACCACCATGAGATTCGATCTCTTTCGCCCTCTCTTTTTCTTCGTCTGCTCATGTTTGCCCCTCAATCAATATGCATGTCATGTGAGTATGGTTCGAGGGGAGGGGAGTTGTGTGGTACTGTTGCAGCCAAAGATATAGATGTACAGCTAAAAGATGAAGCTGCAACAACTCCACAGCGTTACAGCTGCTAATCCCAGCAACAGCAGAGAAACCGCAAGAAACAAAAACAGAAACAGAAACAGAAACAGAGTCAGAGCAACAGAACACACCGCACATAAAACTGTCAAACTGTTGTGTGAATGCGAATACGGTTACTTACAGTGCATTCAAAAAGTTTGTGCACTTTAAATTAATCAAAAATTTTTGCAATCTATTGAAATATCAAATGCAAAAATTACCAAAATGCAAATTAAATTCAAATTTAATGGCTTAAACAACAAATTAAGGCTTTCGCAACAATCTGGCAACGCTTAGGAGAATGAGTGCAAAAAAGTATGTGCATTTATAATATAATTGATTAAATATAAATTTAAAATTAACGAATTAATTTGCTTGTAATGGGAAATTTTGTGTATATCTGAGATTTCATGTAATATACTTGAATATTTCCATTCATATTATTTCGAGATTTTTGTATGCCTTGCGTACACTTAATGCTAGCACGCAGTGTGCTGACCGAATACAATTCATTTTTATGATGCCTGGCAAAGTATATAGATATATTTCTTGCTTTTTTGAGGCTGCTGCCTGTCGCCCACATGTCAACTGGCAACATGCAACTGCCAAGTTGCACAAATCAACAGCAACAACAACAACAACAACAAAATCAGCAACAACAATAGTAGCGAAATGCCATTGCATTTATTAGATTTTAGATGCCGCAAAACAGATACAAGCATGAATATGCATATGAATGCAGATGTATGCATGTGTATGTGTGTGTATGTGTATGTGTATGTGTGTGTGTATCCATGTGTATGTGTTGTGTCCACGTTGTGCCATTGACTTTGCAACTCTCTGTGTGCTGTATGGTGATGAGTGGCGACTTGGCCTGTCAGAGGCTGTGTGTCGTTCTGTCGTTTGAGCAAACAAAGAAGTTTGTCATCATACAAATTTACACACATTTAGCATAAGTTGGCAGACTCTGGTAGTCCCGCTGTCTGACAGTCTGTTGTCTATATAGTGTATACACATATTGGCATTGCCAGCGGAAGTGGCAACTCAAACAGTAGCATAGAAAGAGAGAGAGAGAGAAAAAATGAAACAAACGACTGGAACACACACAGCGCTGACAAAAAGTTTTCGCCTTTATGAGTGTCTAACTGTCAGTGGCACTCAAAACTCTGCCACGTCTCCAAAATGCGACCCTGAGGATCCCTTTTGATGCTGCCACTGATGCTACTACTGCTGTTTGTTTGTTGCAATGTTTGCATGCAACTGCAAATCATGAACATTTTGTCTTTTGTCTAGAAAGTTTCTATGCACTTAGAAGCGTTGAAATTTATTAAATTAACTGCCAAGTGGCGAAAATATAAGCAAACAGCTTGAATTTGCAACAAACATTAAAGTTTGCACAGCTATCGATCAGTTATCGATAAGCGGGCCAGTGGCTAAAGTCAACCGTTGTGTTGTAGCGCTCAGCAAAGATCCCAACAATTCAATTTGTTAATTTTCTGGCAACGCTCTACGCCTCCTTAAAGCTGGCAACCCTTTGCCTGCGCCATAAACCTTAAAGTCAGCTGTGCGGCAGCCATTTCTGTACTCTCTCTCCATTCCCTTTTGCCTCATTGTTCGTACGTGCTGTATGCCCTCTGATGGCTGGCCATAGATAAAGAAAAAGGCAGCAGACGCTATAATTATGGCATGGCCGGCGCGTTTTCATTACATTCACACTCAATGAAGCGCAATAATTGCTGCGATTAATGCAAATTCTTTCTAACGCTTCAAACGGCATAAAATTTGACTGCCACTGCAACAGCCATAGCAATAGCAACAGCGGCACATGACGCTTATACGCCCACTTACAACGCCTTCCCAAACCCCCCCCCCCCCACCGACACACACACACATTCACAGCAGAGACTGAAATGTCACAAACCCCTTGCAACGGGGACCCTTTATTTCTGCCTCTGATGTTGCTTCTTCTTTTTCACTTCCTTCCTGCAGCGCCCGCTTGCCATGGCGTCTGCTTTATAACTGGCAATGTGTATGCAAATGAGTTTCCAATGACTTGCTTCGAAAACAAAACACCACACGCAATAGCAATAACAACAAACACAACAGCAAGAACAACAACAAAAAGAATCATATATGTCTGTCTGTCTGTCTGTCTGTCTGACTGTATGTCTGCCTGTATGTCTGCCTGCTGCACTTGAACTTGGACTAGAGCTCCTTTTGCCACGACTGCATAAACCCATTGGGGTCTAGCCCCATTAGTTGTGTCTCTCCCTTTGAGTGTGTATGTGTGTGTGTTTGTGGGTATATATTACACCATTTTGTGCATAGTATGCACTTTTAGTGCCATCTTTGTGAGTGTGTGTGTGTGCGTGTGTATGTGTGTGTTATGTTTGCTTGTGACTTGTCCCTTGTGCCTTGTCGCATTTAAAGCGACGTTTAAATATTAAAGCAAACACTTTAATGCCCGTCGCAATTTAAACACGGTGCTGAATTAAATATTAACCCAAATGCGGCCAAAGCTTAAACTATACGCAAACCCAAACCAAAATCTAAACAAACCCTTGCAAAACAAACGCGCTTTTCAAATTGCGCGCCAATGCTGCAATACAAGCAGCTGTTTTCAACAGTCTGGCAACATCTGCACATTCGCTCTGGCAAACCAGGCAGCCATTTGCAACAGTCTGGCCACATG